>LOJH01057990.1:0-11472 GCA_001685095.1 Ellobius talpinus | reverse complement strand
TAATTTTCTGAGAAATCACCACACTGATATCCAAAGGGGCTGTGCCAGCTTGCACTCCCACCAGGGAACCTGTGATGTTAATAGGAAGCCCAGTTTAGGCCAGACATGCCAGGCCATCTGCCAGAACATGCCTCTGTTAGTCATCACCTTTCCTCCCTCACAGCTCTGTGCAGAGCTCACACAGGCAGACTGCTGACTCAGGCAGTTCTGCAGCTGACTGATGAGCCAATGTTCCAGCATGAGTGTTTGTGGGAACATGCTCTGTGCACAATCCCTTTTCTGTACCCTGAAGATACTTACCTTCCAGTGTGTTTCTTCCTTACTCTCTCCTATGACCTCGGATCCTGGAATGGTAGGCAGCTTACTCTTCCTCAGCTGAATTGACACCAGATCCTCCAGGCTCAGGTAGCTCCAGCTTCCTTCCCCATATACTCCTTCAGAACATATTCTAGGAAGAGGCTCTGCGTTCCTTGGAGCAGAATTGACTTTCCTGTGCAGAAGCAACTAGACCTAAGTGCTCTAGAGCCACCCACTGGGAGGCTAATTCTCCCTACAGCCAATGCTCCAAGCCTTCATACAGAATGTGCAAAGGGAGGGGAAGTAATGGGGCTTGTGACTGGAAGAATGACCCATTCTGTCCTGGATGTGTGACTGCAGGCAAGTCATCCCAGTCCTCTCCTCTGGGCACTCTCTGGTCCAGTTTCCATCAGTGCCAGGAAAGCAGGCATGCTGGCATCTCGGCTTGCATTCATTCACACATTCTGTTATTAAACACTGACTGGATGCCAGGTGCTCTCCTGGGTGGTGTAGGAGGGTCTTCTGTCTATGTGTTACTTTCATTGGTTAAATAAAGAGACTGCCTTGGCCTAGTTGATAGGGTGAACTCAGGTAGGCGGGGAAGACTGAACAGAATTGTGGGAGGAAGAAAGCAGAGACAGGCAGATGCCATGGCTCTCCTCTCTGAGATGGACGCTGGTACTCATGCCAGTAAGCCACAGTCAAGTGGCAATACACATTAATGGAGATGGGTTNTGGTTAAATAAAGAGACTGCCTTGGCCTAGTTGATAGGGTGAACTCAGGTAGGCGGGGAAGACTGAACAGAATTGTGGGAGGAAGAAAGCAGAGACAGGCAGATGCCATGGCTCTCCTCTCTGAGATGGACGCTGGTACTCATGCCAGTAAGCCACAGTCAAGTGGCAATACACATTAATGGAGATGGGTTAAACTAATATGTGAGAGTTAGCAAATAAGGGGCCGGAGATAATGGGCCAGGTAGTGTTTAAATTAATAGAATTTCCGTGTTGTTATTTCAGGGTATAAGCTAGCCGGGTGCTGGGAACACAGCCCGCTTCTCACTACTAACCTGGGGAGCTGGAGGGTTGCTGGTGGATATGGGCAGGCCCTGCTGCCTGTGAACTTCCTGTAAAGGTCTCAGAGGAAGCTAGTCCCCCAGTTGGGGATGGCAGCTGGAACCACAAAATCATTTCTCACTAATGTCTTCGGACTCAACCTGTTCCCTTGCTCCAGGCTGCTATGAGAGGCTAACAGGAGGGATGGGAAAAGCATTTTGTAGAGAATATTGGAAGGTGAGAGAAATGTCATGGAAAGGGGGATTTGATTGTGGTCTGGATGGAGACGGAACTCTGCTGAGCAGTTCCCAAGTAGAAATGCAGAGTATCTCCAGCCTCAAGACCACTGAGGTGTGACAATGAGAAGGTGCTTGCTGAGGAGAGCCCAGAAGCAAGGTGAGACCATTCAAGGCCCTCAACTTTATGCAGGCCTGGCCCTGAGCCAGACTGACCGGGGTAACTGCAGTGGTGTACCACAAGGGGTATCCAGGGGCATGTAGACCTATCATAAAGCACCCAGGGGCTGTGAGACGGCTCAGTAGGTAAAAGTGTTTGCATCTCAAGCCTGATGACTACCAGTTGGCTACCTCGCTTCCATGGTGGGAGGAGAGCATCTGCTCCCACAATTTTTCCTCTGATCTTCACAAATGCACTGTGGCGCTTGAGCGCACACATTACAGCTGGAATAAAACAAAATTCTTGAGAAGAAGGAAACAAAGCTAACCAGATCCCCCACACACAAGGAACAGCACACCCCAAAACAGCAACCTTCAGTCTTCCTGCCCACGCATTTGCTTTTCTGCTATAGACGCAGAGGTCATCAAGAGCATGGTTGTCATTTCTTGGAACCCACAGCCTGTCAGCTTGCCATCATCCACTTCCCCAAGGACACAAGCGTTTCTCATTTTCTACAAGGTCAATGTTTCTGAACTTGGCTATTGTGCAAGCTCTGTAACTCTCCTGACCCTCTCCCTGGAGCCCCTCCACTAGGGACTTGCACTCTTTCATGCTGAATTCCTTCTGTTCTGGAGCATCTCCTGGAATTTAAGTAAATTGCTATCGTTTCATGTCCCATGCAAACCTCCATGACAAACCCTGGATGGCTGGATGATCAGTGGAACTGACTTGAAGTCGCTTAGAACACACTGCTCCCAATAATGAGACCACTGCTCCGAGAGTCCTAACCTGTTCTGAACAGGCAAGATCAGGAATTCAGGCCTCAGTGCAGGTCTCAAGGCTGCCTAAGAAAGCCCTTACAGGCATGTGCATGGGCAGAGCTGTTCTGATGGGAGGTAGAGCTGGACGAGCCAACTTTTCTAGAAACACGCAGAAAGTAATTGGTGGGCTGGCAAGAATTCTGGGTGGGATCTCAGACAATCAGGTCCCTACTAAGTCCATCTGGTCTTCGTGAGTCTTGAATATATCACTAGCCTCCTTGGGATCATCATTCAGGTATAAATCCCAGTGGAAATGCACAAAGACATTCAAGAATCGTTTCCATCCTAGCTTTGAAAGCCTATGGCATGGATACAAAGGACTCAGGCCTCTCAAGTGGAAAGAATTACTGACTGCCCCGTGCTCGGGCTGGAAGCTGGAAAGGGAGAATTAAAATTCCATTCTCCGAGGCATAGAAAGGTCAGAGGTCTCCTAACCAAGCCTCTCTTTCCGAGCCCTTTTCACATACAATAAGGCCACAGACTCCTAATAGTACCAGAAGGCCACTCCTCCAGCCTGGAACTCTGAAGTTTGGCTTCGCTGGAATTGCTTAATGCATAAGTTACAGGAAACAATGATTAATATTCGTTATTTTTTTAACCATGGACTCACCAGTTCAAGAGTGAGCCTCCCAAGGCTTATCTGAAAAACCACTGGAATAGATAAAATTGGGAAATTCTGCTCTTCCTCCACAAGGTCGGGTCCTACCAACTGAGAGCCACCAAGCAAGGTCACTGGGAGCAGAAGAACTTGATCCAGCTATGTGGGATTTTATGATGGTTTGCAGGAGAGGAATGGGCAGAGGGGGTGCCCCTGTCAGCTCAGGAAGTCAGCCCTGTCAATCCACTGCTCAGCTCCAAGATCCATAATCAGGAGCAGATGGCTCATTCTTTGACATGCTGGTAGAAGCAGGACGGGCCAGGCCCTCTTATCCATCACCACTTTACTCTTGAGATGAGGAGACAAGTTGAACAGAGTTCAGTCTATCCCCAGGGGAACCCCAGCCTGGCCCACGGAGAGGCATGCTTTCCGAAGATTGACACTGGGGAGCACGGATCTTGAGCAAAGCTGCCTAGGGTGGAGGTCTCGCACTCACAGCTAGCTGAGGGTCAGAAGCAGCACACTCCCACGGCTGACTCCTGCGGCACTGCAGCATGGGCTTGTCACATCTGGATGGAACAACACTGGTATGCAAGTCTTTACATAGGGTGTCTTGTGGGGGTGGGGTGGCAGCTGTGTTTTGCAGGTTAGCCTGGGATTGGTGGGATTTGTGGCCTGATCTTGGGTCAGGCTCGGGGATTGGTAGGTCTGGATGTCATCTGGCAAGGGAAGAGTTCCTCAGAAGCCTGATTACTCAAGCTCTTCTAGAAATCACTGAGATTCCTCTACCTGGATGCAACTTTGGCAAAACAGGAAATGGCAGGATTTTTCAACACTACCCATTGACAATGAAAGGGGGTAGAAGGGGGTACTGGCCTTTTTCGCTTATTGTTGGAGACTTAGTTGTGCTTCTGGTAGACAGTTGCTCCGTGTCCCCACAATAGTCCAGAAGAGGAAGAATTTTTATAAACCCTAAGATCACTAATTCTCAGACCAGATTTCCAAAGATGAGAGGGGCTTCAGGGGAGAAAACGAAGCTGGGAAACCTCTGGAAAATCTTCTCCTTTCATGGCATTGCCTTGCAATGAAGCCTTTTGTGACTTTCCAACAAAATGCTTTCCACCTGTACCCCTGGATCCAAGCCTCTGGAGTGTGCCCTCTGCCACCAGGCATGAGAACAATTTTGACTTGCGTGTTTTGAAAGCCCCACACATTCCCAAATCCAGGCCAATGTCACAGGCTCGCTGCCCCTTCTCTCTGCCCCCTACCTATCACAACTAGGAACTGTTTGGCCTCTGCCTCCACACTTACCTTCTCTGATTCTCTAATTAGTCCATGAAGACCCACCTCTCCTAAGAGAACGCCTGCTGACCTTGCTCGCTCTCTCTTTACTCTGGTTCTTGATGTTGGCTGTACTTAAGAAAACTTAAAATCCAGTACAGCAGTGACATGGAATGTCCTTCTGTATATGTGTTGTTCTTTATTGGTTGATGAATAAAGCTTTTTTGGCCAATGGCTTAGCAGAGCAAAGCCAGGTGGGAAATCGGAACAGAGATAGAGGTAGAAGGAGTAGGCAGAGTCAGAGAGACTCCATGTAGCTGCCGAAGGAGACAAACGCCGGAGAACCCTACGTGGTAAGCCACAGCCCAGTGGCAATATACAGATTAACAGAAATGGGTTGATTTAAGATATAAGAGTTAGCCAGGAATATGCCAAAGCTGTTGGCCAAGCAGTGTTGTAATTAATATAGTTTCTGTGTGATTATTAGGGTCTAAGCATCCAAGAGATGAAAGAGCAGTCTCCACCTACACAGCAGTCCATAATTCAGTTGCACAACACCTACAAAACCATAGACTCTGAAGGGGGACGGTCAGTACACCCTGTAAATTGTCCAGGATAGCCATCATAGAAGTGAATAGATTCGTATTCAGATGAAAATTCAGCCTGTGGCCTGGGAACGAGCCAGCTATGTTCCTTTCCATTATGAAGCCATGTGTCAATAACAAGGCTGAAGCCCTCCCTGGCATCTTGCTCCCACCTCATGACGAAGAAACCCTGGGCAAGACTTTGCACCAAGCCAAAGGATGAACCTTTTGTTCTCTTGCCCAGGATTCTGACAAGCATCCTCATCCACTTTGGCCACGAGTCTCAGAAGCTCATGAATGCCAAATGGCTTCCCAACATCATAGCCCTCTTTTTTTCTGACCCAAAGTGTACCCTGACCTCATGGGCTACCCACACACTTGTGGGGAGCCCATCATTGAGGAACTGAGCCCTTACTCATTCCATTACGAGTTTCCAGACAGTGTGTAAGCATGGGTAATCCCGCAGCAAGCAGGAAAGCCTCAGGAGGAGTGGAAGTGACAGGGTGTTTAGCAAACACTAAATGAAGGAAGCTTAAGAGGTCTCTGAGCATTGTTAAGTAAACATGGAGGATGATTGAGAGGGTTGAGAATGAGATGGAAAGTGTAAACGTGCTCTGTGGGTGGGAGAGGCTTTGTCAGCCTGCCCTCTTCTGGTCACAGGCTCTGAGTCTCCAAAACAGCAATCCTGTGCTGGCAGCCATCATCAACCCTCCCCACAGCCAGGTGCTAATAAGGAACTGGTTCTCTGTCCAACTCAGCAGTCAGACTGACTCTGGTGCTCTTCTCTCAGACAGTGAGTAGCACCTGTAGTTGCTTTTCCATCACTGGGATAAAGCAACATGACCAGCAGCAACTTATCCAAGAGTTTATTTGGCCTTAGAGTTCATCATGGCAGGAAGGCATAGCAGCAAGAAGTAGGCACAGTGGCAGGAACAGAAGCTCGACCGTGCATACAAAGCAGAAAGGATGAACTGGATATGGTATAATGGTTTTAATTACAGTCCCCCACCCCAGTGACATACTTCCTCCATCAAGGCTGTACCACCTAACCCTCTCAAAACAGTACCATCAACCAGGGAATAAATGTTCAAATGCCAGGCCCTATGAAGGACATAGCTCCCTCAAAAACAACTGCAGCACCCCTGGTCCAAGATGGCTGCAGGACACACTTGACCCAAGTCAAGCTTCCAAGACACCCAAGCTGAACTAAAAATGGGCAAACCAACATGGAGACCACAAAACCCCAAGTGAGCACCAAACTCTTTAAGACACCACAAAATGGCCTGCATGCCTCACACATTCTTACCAGAAAGGGACATTGAGGCCGAGGAAGAATAAAGTCACAGAGTAGGTGGCAGAGACAGAGTGAGAGTTCCACTTTTCGTGTCCCAGCATCCTCCTTCTATACCGCCATCTGCATTTCTGGGAAGGGCAAGAAATTTTTGCCAAGCCCTTCTTGGGATTGACTCACGTGGGGAGGAAGAATGGGAGAAAAAGATAAGTCTGCAGCGCAAAGAACCTTGGGAAGACCCCAGCCTCATGGCCTTACTAATCCCAGCATCTACGGCCTCCTCATCTCTGCAAGATTCCCTGTCGCACATCTGCAGCAGGCTAATGTCCATGAGGCTCCTCTGCAGCCTGGGGAAGGGATGAGGAGTGAGCCTTTCTCCAAGGAAGCCAACCTGCCCGTTTGGAGCTAACCCTGGCAGAGTTACCACGGCCTGAGCATTTGGAAGCCTTCCTTCATACTCAGCCATGGAGATGTGAGTTGGCTAATGAGCTTGTCAATGCTTTCTTTATTCCTGACTTCCACAGGCAGAAGACTAGTGGGCATGTCTGCTTAAGACAACCCCTACCCCAAACATCACACACACACACACACACACACACACACACACGCGCACACACACATACACACACACTACCATTTCTCCAACAGCTGGATGGCCAAATACCAGGGCTTGCCCCAGGCCCACCTCCCCACAAAGGACCTTGAGCTGTTCCTTCTAGCCCTAACAACTAGAACTCCAAGCCAAGTCAGCCAAGCAAGGAAAGTAAATAAATAACTGCTTGATAAATGTACGGAAAACAAGAGAGCCAGATGCAGCTGCACCAATGTCCCGGCCACAGCAGCTGGCTGTGCCATTGCCTCTGCTCATGCACTCATTCGAATTCCTGGCCTCTTTTGCCACCTCCATCCCAGGAGTCACCCTCAGGCTCCCCATTGAGCAAGTCAGAAGTGGCTGCCAGCACCCACACTGCCCTTCTGTTAGACTTTAGAGCTAGCCAGCATCCTGCACTTTGCTCCCTCGCCATCACGCCCTGCCAAGCTCGAAGTTTCCTCCCAAGTTGGCCTTTGCAAACCATCCCACCCTTTCACGCTCCATTCCACTCCTCTCTTGCCCTCTCCAGGCCCACGGCGTTTGTTTCTGTCCCCTGACTCCTTCCAGCATTTTCAAGCTCGTAGCTCAGCTTTATCCTCTTGTGCCAGGTCCGACCCTCGGTCCCAGAGACAGAGAGCGCAGCTGCTCTTCCTTGCCACCTGGCCACACAGTGAGTTAGCTTGCCAGGAAGGAGACATGTGTCCTTTGACAACAAAGTCAGACAAGCAGAAATCACAACCAGTGCGTTGGCAGCTCTTTCTGCAAGAGCTGTTCCGAAGCTACAGCGAACGTATACCAGAGACCCAGAGACCCCAAGCAGACCCGGCACCTGCCAGAGTTGGCAACAGATTCGAATCAAATCTGCCTATTTGTGCTGTGCTGAGGTGAATTACAGCGACACAGGAAAAGGGAATAAGAATCAGAAACTAGGCTTTGCCGTTACATACTGAATTAGTTAGGAACTTCCACAAACACACCCCAATCGTCTCCACATTGAGGTTATTCTTATAGTATAGTACACGACTCCAAAGAGAAAAAAGTCTTCACCATTTGTGTGAGTTCAACTGCTGGCAGGGCCTGTCTGAAGCTTCCAGCATGTGGGTTTGCTTACATGAGCTCAGATTTTTAACTCTGTTTTGCTGTAATTTTACATTCTCTGAGGATGCCTTCTTTCATAGGACTATTTTTCAACACTCAGAAGCTCCTGCCTAGGGAACTGAGTTTCCAAAAGGTACCAGAGAGGGAAAAGTAAGAGAGAGAGCATGAGCAGCTGTGGGTCTGAAGCGGGCCCATCCCCCACTGCGCTCTGGTAGCAAGTGGAGACCTGGGCTGTAGCTCTGAGCCACCACGTTAAGTCAGCTCAGTGTTACTATGAGACAATATCAGAGATAATTAACTTCAAAAAAAAAGACTGTCTTAGGGTTTCTACTGCTGCTATGAGACACCATGACCAAAAAGCAAGTTGTAGGGGGAAAGGGTTTATTTGACTTACACCTCCACATCACTGTTCATGACTGAAGGAAATCAGGACAAGAACTCAAACAGGGCAAGAACCTGGAAGCCGGAGCTGATGCAGAGGCCATGGAGGGGTGCTGCTTACTGACTTACTCCTCATGGTTTGCTCAGCCTTTCTTATAGAATCCAGGACCACCAGCCCAGGGATGACCCCGCCCTCCCCCATCAATCACTAATTAAGAAAATGTCCTACTGCTGGATCTTAGGAAGCATTTTCTCAGTTGAGGGTCCCTCCTCTCAGATGACTCTAGCTTGTGTCCAGTTGACATAAAGCTATCCGGGACAACAAGCAACCATGAACTGAAGAGTTCAAAACCAGGAACCAGAACAAACCTTCCTTTCTTGGGTGATTCCTGTGATGCTTGTTGTAGAAGTAAGAAAAGTAAGTAATGGACAACAGAATCAGGACAAAGTTCACAAAGACCTAGGTGTGGAAAGACACAGGGGGGCTGATCTCAAGTCCAGAACCCACAGCTCTACCCTACACTGATTGGAGCCTTTATTCTTGATGCCCAGATGTCAGCATCTGGGAGGAGTGTGCAGAGCATCACACCCCTCTGGCCGGGTTCAGGGAATAGTATCTTCACCAAGGTTGGTAGAAACACATTTCTTAGCAAGGCTCCTCAACATTTTGAATTTTCAAAACAACTATTGCATGTATACCCCCCCCAAAAAAAGTAATGGGAATTTCTGGATTGTTTCAGTCCAACTGGGCTCCTTAAACCCAGTAGAGTGATGAGAATCTTGAAAGCGCTTAGTCCCTTTAGACACAATGTCTGACCTTAGCAAGGGACAGCTGTTGGGAAGTAGCTTGTAAAGTCCTCCTTGATCCCCACAGACTGCCCTCCCCCTCACCAAGGCCAGTTCACCATCCTAGATGCCTGTGAAAAGAGAGACCGGGTCTCCTTCAAGAAGGACCCTGCTACACAATCCAAAGGATATAGCAGAAATTTAGCCTCATCTTCCAAAAGCTCTTTGTGGCCAACCACCAGCTGACTGTGGACTGAAAACGGGAAATGCCCAGAACTTGGGGATCCTGCTGGGCAGCAACTCTAAAGTGACAGTCACCTCTAACTACCTTAATCCCCAAGCTATATACTGTGCAGAGCTCATGATGATTGGCAGATCAACAGAATTTTAGGCCAAGACTTTCCTGCAGTGGACCAATTGGGTCATCAAAGCCCAGAAGCACTGTGTAGTTATTTCCCCAGTTTAGGAATTAGAATACACGTATTTGTCTGTATTCAACAGCTAGAGGTGGCACCACATTTCCAGAGGGCACAAAGAGATGGCGCCACAGCAAACACCTGAAAATGGAAAGATGTGGCTGGCACGTGCTCCTTTTTAATTCACGTATTCAATCCGTACGGAAGGAGGATGGGTCTTGGAAAATGGTAGTAGATTATCAAGAACCTAATTAAATGGAAATTCTAATATTTGTTCATCGGTGGAATAAAATTAACATGCCCACAGAGTCTTATATAGCTATTTTTGTGTATGTTGGTACAGGGGGTTGAACCTAAGGCCTTTTGCATGCTAGGCAAACAGTATGCCTTCAAACAAAAGAAAGTTCTCTCACAATTCTAGAAGCTAGAAGCTGTACCCCTGCACCAGTAGCATCATGCTTTCAGAGGCCCATGGGAGGGAAACCTTCTTGCCCCTCCTAGCCAGCCAGCCCTGTTTCCTGGACCGCTAGACATATCACTCCAGTCTCTATTGCCACTCTCATCTGTCACTCTCTTCTCTGTCCCCATGTGCCTTATTCACTGTAATACCCCTGTGGTAAACTGTGGTATATGGTAGAACCTGGTTGGAGAAAATAGACCATTGGGACCTTGGTCCCTTCCTCTTTCTCTCCCTCTCTTTTGTCTCTTCACCACTGTGAGAGATAAGCTCTGCTTGGCCATGATGCCTCTCCACAAACCCCAAGCCAATGCAGCCAGCTGGACTGAAACCGCTGGAGCCATAGGCTAAAGTAGTTCCTCCCTGTAAGTTAATTTCCTCATGTGTCATAACACTTTACAGACTTTATACACTTCACCTAAGTAAAGTCGCATTCTGACACTAATGGGTCAAGGAGCTGAGCATGATCATTAGGATAGTTAGAGATTTGTAAATAACCTTCACTGCCCAAGTGGAGGCAATGTGGCCTGAGAAGAAGAGAGGAACAGACGCTAGAGCTACCTGGGTAAACACCAAATGTGAAGACATGGGTCCTTTGTGAAAGTTCTTGACAGAAAAGGGACTGCCTAAAGTTGCTAGAATGGCTCTCCTCTAGATGAAATAAGTTGGTCTTATTTCCCCAGACCTCAGTCCTTAATGAGCTCAAGAGCAAAGTTCCCTTGGAAGCATGGACAGAAGATTTTGACAGCCTTGGTGTGGAACCATGGCAACTGGAAGGCCACCATGGGTAACTGAGTTGTGTTCCCGCTGCCCACAATGGATGCCAGTAGCAAGCTCTCCGTGTCGCATTACTCCCTGGGGGCTCGGCCACTTGAGTCATGGAAAGAGCAACTAGCTTTCTTTCACTGAATAATCAATTATTCCACAGTTCTGTTGTCCCAACACCAACAGAAAACTCTGCCTTACTGGCTGTCATGGTATACCTCTAGCATTGTGTTTGATGACAAGTGATGACTAATTGTGGCTGTCAACGTGACGGGATTGAATGTCATTTACAAAATGGGTAAATAAAGTACATGTTGGGCATGTCTTCTGGGTGTTTCTAGAGAAGACTGGCTTGTGAGTCAGCAAAGGAGCGAGAAAGCATGGACTAGGGGGCAGGATGTAATGATAGACGGGGCAGAGCTGGCAAGATGGCTCCGTGGTTATGAGTACTTGCTCCTCTTGCAGAGGACCACCCGGGTTTAAGTCCCCATCACCCACATGAAGCCTCAAAAACACCAGTTAACTCCAACTCTGGGGGATCTGGTGCCTACTTCTGACCTCCATGGGCCTATGTACACCTGTGAAGCACAGGGAGACAAGTAGGCACACATAAAACAGGGAAGGGAAGGGGAGGGAAGGAGAAAGAAGGAGAAGAG
>LOJH01057988.1:0-11472 GCA_001685095.1 Ellobius talpinus | reverse complement strand
CATTTTATTAAAATACATGATTGACAGAATACAGACAATTCTCCCACACCAATAAACTATGCATTTAGAAGTTTATGATTATAGTGTGGGTTAAGGTTCACAATCATAGGATCCTCTTAAATAGTAGATTCTTCCTCGTTGATATTGTGAGACAAATTGTCATAGATTGCAATTTTAAATGAAAAGGGTTGACAGACTTTTATGTTGATTTGGTCCAGTTTGTCTTCAGCCTGGCTTTTCTTATTCATCTAAGAGTTGGTTCACTTATTTAGGATTTACCATACATAAATTAGTGGATTAAATGCCTTAGTGTTTGAAAATAAGTAAGCTATGGTCTTGGTTGCGAACATTTCTCCAATGAATATGTTACCCAGAGCAAATTTTATTATTAATTCAATACATTATTTAGAAAGAGAAGCTAGATTGTACAGGGTGTGCAATGAATTCTAAAGCCATGGGGGGGACTATCTGGGGTACTCCTGATTTGTCATCATGCCTTGCCTCAGCCTAGAAAACCAAGAGTCTGTACCAGAAGAACCTTGCTCTCTCTCAGCTCACACCCAAAGCTTGTTTTCCAGCCTGACTGTAGCTCCTTAGGTGCAGCATATAGAACTCAGAGAGTCTAAGGCAGAGGAGGTTCCCTGGTCACAATTGCAAATTGAATGTTGTGGAAAATAGTTATGCAAACACCTATGAAAATAACAAAGGTGGCCCCACCTACTCACCTTTTTGCCTTATTTGCATTCATTTTATTACCCTCACTAGGGACTCACTCCTGGTGACTGAGAGGAGCTAGCAGGGTGGGGTGGAATGCTATGAGCTCCTAAGGGTCTTAGGCAGACTACAGCTGAGGGAATAGCAGGGCCTGGAACCAGGTCAAGAAAGTTGTTTTCTGTCTGTTTGTTTTTAAATGAAAGCAATCAAATAACCGAAAGCAATAAACTTTGCAAAGGTGCAGGGAGGCCAAGTGTGGTGGTGCATACTTTAAGCCTTTAATTTGCTCTTCAGGAGGTAGGCTCTGAAGTTTGAGGCCAACCTGGTCTGTATCACAGGTTCTAGGACAGTCAGAGCAACCTGGAGGGACGCTGACTTGACAAACAAAACAAGAAACAAAGAAAGTCAATGAAAATGCCCCACACCCAGTTGTATCATTAGAAAAGTAGTTCCATTCATTCATATAATAATTGTAACCATTCAATTGTTGTGCTAAGTTTGCGCCTGGAAGTGGAGAAAGACCATGAACAAAGTACTCCGATGTGCTCGTCATAGTAGAAACTCCATGCTCGTGGAAGATAATATAGGTAATGAGTGACATAGTGATGTCTTAGGTTTAATGGTGTGACTGCCGGGGAGAGAAATTAAAGGAGAATACGGAGTAAACGTTCAGGTGAGATTGGTTCTTTAGGAAGCTCACGTGACTTAGCACGGCATGATTTACACAAGAGATAGTTGAGATGCCGCTTTCCTTCGCACAGAACAATTGTGATGAGACCAGCACTTGCTGGCTGATTCCTAAATCTCTACCTATTGAGATGAATTTGTAAATGTGTAAAGGTGTATCACAGAAATATCTTGCTCAATTCCACCAGAAAGATAATATATTATTTTTAAAACAGAATGTATTTCATACACATATTTAAAAGGTCAATATTTGAAATAAAATGCAACTGAGTACAGATTTACCAGTTTACTTATTAAAAGGGTGAAGGGTATTACTATTTGTGTTTGCATAAATGGTTATTTGTGGGTACCAACAATTAAGTGGTCAGGTTCTCTTTAACGATAATCAGGTTGGGAATTTTCCTACACGATATTTTGTTTTGAACACATGAGTGCGAAGATGTTTAAGGCCCAGATGCTTTTTCCCCCATTTTTCATATCCTGTCATAACTAGAGATGAACCCATCACATTAAATAACATCCTAAAAATCTTTCAGTCTTAACGAAACTGGATACGATTGAAAAACTTATGCAATTTTGTGTGTAGAAAACTATAAATCAAGTGATTTCACTTTAGGTAAATATGACGGGAAAATGTCATTACTCAAATAATCAAGACAGACTGGATTACAAAATCTCAAAACTGTGCCTGGTGTGGCAAACATTTGATCTCCTTGCTTCTCAGGGAATTCTAGTAACTGAAAACAGTAGACATTATAAAAGTCAAGAAGGCCAGGTGTACTGATGGAGTCACGAGGTACAGAAAGAAACCCCAGGATATCCCCATCTATTGGTGAATTCTAGAAGGAGTTTGGGTCATAATAACAAAAAACAGCAACAGCAATAACAATAAATAAAAACCCAAATAGATTTCCAAACAGCTTAGGGTAACAATTCCTGAGTCTCCCGAAAGACACGTATCTAACCATCGTATCAACTGAGGAAATTAAGATGCCAGCATTGTAGCAGTTGAAAGGATCACAGAGTGAGTGCCTTGTTTGTTTAGTAGCTATTTGAATCAAACTATAGTCGATAGTGTTTATTCCATGATGTAGAGAGCATTGATGGCCAGCTCTAGGAGCTGACCACAAAGGCAACCTTTATCTGTTTCAGAAAACCAAAATTATGGAAAAAAAGGGGGACAATGTGCAAGGCAGAGGGCTGTTAGAAACTTAGAAAGAAACGGAAGATTTCTAGTGCAATGTCAGTGTGTTGGATCATGGATTTATTTCAAGCCTTTCCTTCATTCATATATGAAAACTTTTATTTAAGGCTACCTAAGGCGTGACTTTGCCAAAGCAAATGTGTCCTCCTCGATTCTTTTGATTTCAT
This sequence comes from Ellobius talpinus, assembly GCA_001685095.1. NCBI lineage: Eukaryota > Metazoa > Chordata > Mammalia > Rodentia > Cricetidae > Ellobius > Ellobius talpinus. Next base: position 8,700 of record LOJH01057988.1, on the reverse strand, counting down.
CTTCCTCAAATTTGTTTTACAAATTTGCTATCCCTGGAATCCTTCTCAAACACAAAGCATGACTCTGGCTCCCTGCAGAGTCTCCCTATTTCTCACAGACCTGCCCTGCAAGCACACGCTCAATCTGGCATCACCTGGTGTGGTCCTGCTGCGGGTCAACTTTCTCTTCTCTGGTCACATAATTCTCTGCGATTATCCAAATGCTTTTTCTGGTCTTGTTCTTCTGTAATGCTGATAAAGATTTAACCGAATCCACAGTACTCAGCATTGTTAAAACTGTTGATGGAATTCTATGCGTTATGGGATGTGCCTTTGGCATGCCACTGGTACCCTCCTCTATAATGTCTTTGAACGTGGCCCATTGTCTCACTGAATCAAAATAACCTGGGTTTGGAAATCACTAATCAAATGTGAACATCCAGACCCTCCAAAGGGGGGGCTTTATCTACCCCACACAGAAAGCCCCTCAGTTAAAACGTCTCACTTCTGCTCAGGGGATCAGGACTGCTGTTTGACCATTTGTAGTTTTTAAATTTCTTTATTGGCTTCTTCCTAACTTTATATTTATAATATGTTTTATAAAATGATAAGCCTGAACATAAAAAGGGTGGGAAAATTAAGATAAACAAGGCAGGTAACGCTTTTATTCCCATCGACTCGGTGAAAATTCCAGTGCCTTTGGGCTTTCCATACTCCTTCCCAGGCAGATCCGGATTTTGCATGTGTACCAGAGGCTGCCTCTGCTTTGCTCTCCAGCTTGTTCTTAGAGGGAACATATGACCTTGAACCCACACTACTGCCTCTCCCCTCTCCCCTTGCAGGATTTGGAAGTGTCTCGAGAGCAAGCCAGACACCCACCCCCTGTGCCACAGAGTCTGCTCTTTAACCGGAGTTAGTCCCTGAACAGCAGTTAGTAATCCCTCCCCATGACTGTGGGCTGACAACAGTCACCTGGCTCAAGCCACAGAATCTCTCGCCTTCACTCGGTGCCCCTACTATTTTAACGAGAAAATTGAGGTCACTGTGAGGAAATGACTTGTGAATCCTTGCAATTTCTTCTCTATAAACATTCGTATTTTCCTCCAATCTCAAAGTAGGATCAGTCCTTCCCGCTATTCAGGCCAAGCCTGTGTTTGATTCTCTCTCTTTTCCCCGGGCTGAGCCCTTTTGCCATCCATTATCTCCGTTTGTCCTTTATCTTCAACCTTTTCTCCACTGCTGCCTCTCTTTCTCTGCCTACTAGATTCTGTAGACTTCCATCCAGAAACCAAACAAAACAAACTGATCCCTCCCTCCCTCACTGCCTCTGCATTCTATCTCTCTCCTTCCTAATACATCTGAACTCTGAAGCAGCAGGCTTCATTCATTTTCCCTTGTCCCGGAGAGTCACTCAGTCCTCAGCCCTGGGCCATCTGATTTCTAACCCCATTTAACGGAGCATGCTCGCTCTAAAGGCATACACGACCTACACCCTTTATCTTGCCCAGCTCTCAGGCATCTGACAATATTAACTCCATTTTTCTTCTATTCTCTAGGCTGCTATTTCTCTCTTCCTTTGTTTCTCTTTGATCTCTTAGGGATCTTTTTATAAAGGTCTGTTCCCTAGCTTCCTATTTGTTAGATCTTCCATCAAGAAATAATGAATCACAAACCCAAACATCAGAAGATGGTTACAAGTACAGGTAAAATAAACGAGTTTAGTTGGCTAACTGAAAACAATAAACACTATTGGGTTTAAAAAAAAAACGCTCACCAAAATACTCAATATTTACTCCTGCTTTGAATGACCAGGACCCTGAAATATTGTTACACAGCCCATAGCCTTTCTGTCCTCACATGTCGCAGATGCCTCCAATCTTGTCCATTAAAGCTACAGAATTACATTGAATATATATATATATATACATACATACAGGATAGGAATGTATAATATATCACCCCAGCAATGGAGTATACTACAATCTCTCAGTGTCATTCTCTGCCTCTCTCATGTTTGTAAAGATATAATCACAAAATGCAACAAAAAGATAATCATAAGTCAATGAAGAGGGTTTTTAAATTTGTTAATGAATCCAAAGATTCATAATGAGTTACTGCTTGATAAAGACATTTAATACAGGGGGAAGAGTTAAAGATTATGACCTACTGAGAGCGTGGGTCAGATCCATTCCTTAAGGTCTTGAGGAAAAACTCGATAAGGCTCCCTCTTCAACAATATTCCTTGAACCTTAGACTTGGTAGTATAGGTTGGAGCATGAATCACCTCCCTCGCTTATAGGCATCCCTAAGTCTCTACATTCACTACTTTTCATTGTAAGGAAGGGCTTCTCTGATGAAGGTTGGGTGTCATTTTTGTCTATGGGTAGAAACAGAGGTATTTAGAAGGCAGTTTGGTGCTATGTTAATTTAGTTAACTATCAGAAATAGGTTCCCCATATGGGTTTATTACCTTCCCAAACCTGGGTTGTTAGCCAGGCTTACAGTACCAGGCATTTATTTATAAGAGTTATTGAATATTCGGTAAATCCATATAACTTGCAGGCATCCATATAACTTTTGCCCCTCAAAATATTTAAGCTATGCAAGATTGCAAAGGCGAAACAAAGGCTTCCATTTGTTTTAAAATTTAAAACCAGTCACATTTTCTCTTGGTGTACAGTTCTACTTGAAGTGATGATTGCATGGCCATCTGTCTTCACTACACCCAAGAGAAAGAATAGTTCCATCCATCTCAAAACTATTTTGAGCTGCCCCTTGACAACTTCTTCCCACCTCAGTCCCAGGCAGCTAATTCAATCTAGCATGTTGTGGTTTCCCCTCTCCAGAATGTGGTTATTGGTCCCAAAACAAAGTCTGTAGCCTTTCGCCTTTGCTTCCTCCATTAACACGATGTTCAGAGACTCAGTAATGCTGTTGTGTATGCTACGTTTGTCACTTATTATTGGTAAGTCACAGTCTTCTTCACAAACGTGCCACAGTGTGTCTACACTCTTTCCCTCTGAAGAACATTTGAGTCATATTTTGGAGCTTTAAAGGAAGTTTCTATAAACATCAGTTTAGGAAGTTTTTTGTTCATTTTTTAATGAGAACTTAGTATGATCTGAAAATGAAATGTTATCTATAGACTGTTTGAACATTTGATGTGGGGGCACTCTTTTGAAAGGCTGTGGAACCTTTAGGAGGTGGGGCTATGCTAGAGGAAGTGGATTACTAGGGGTGGGCATTGAGGCTGTATAGCCTGGCTCCACTTCCTGTCTGCCTGCTACTTCCTGAATGCTGACACATTTCCTGCCACTATGCTTTCCCCACCGTGATGCACTGTATCCTTCCATAATCTGTAAACCCAAATAAGCCCTTCATCCCTGAAATTGCTTCTTCTTAGATATTTGGTACAGCGGCAAGTAGCTGTTATACAAAATTCATACAAGGAAGTGGTGACATTATAGTGGTGAACTCGACCAGGTGTTTTTAGACCTTAGGAACTGGTTTGTGGGAAGGATGTGGAATAAATATTTTGGAACTTTGGATTTGGAAAGGCTCAGATGCTGTAAGTAGAACTCAATGGGCTGTTCTGGGGTGAGTTTAGAAGATCAGAATACTGAGAGGAATGCAGGCAGTAGAGGCCCACCACCTGAGACTCTAGAGGGGAAGGGCATGTGTTGGGAGCTGGAACAGTCTGGCTACCTATGCCCTGAGTGAGAACATAAGTGAGACTGTATGCGAAAGTAAGGAACAAAGTCTTTTGGCAAAGAAAATTTTAGGACAGCATAGTGACTGGACTGTGTCCTAGTGACTGCTCACGTCTCTTGTCTAGGTCTACAAGGAGAAAGAGCTGGTGGGAGCAGAAAGGTCTATGGAAGTGTGTAGTGTGTAAGAAAGCATCGTGGGGGTGTTGAGAGATGTATGTGCTGTTGAGTAGCTGTAATTGTTAAAGAAACAGTGCCATTAATGACAAGACACAGTGCCCTGCCCTAGGACTATATGAACAATACCTGAGTCTTGCCTTCAGGTGAGATCCAATCCATGAAAACTTCAGCCTGCAAAATGTACATTCGTTTGAAAGGTGAGAACCTGAGCTTCTGATACCAACACCTGTGAGCAGGTTCCCTGCTTGGAAATATCTGCTTAAGGAAAGCGTTTTTGCCTCAAAGGCATGCAGATGGCATGGCAGCTATGGTCCAAGAATGCCAGGCTACATTCTGATCTGACAGCGGAACTTGGCAGCCTTGGCTATGAGGGCTCTTAACCACTGAGCCATCTCTCCAGCCTTAGTTTGTTGACAGAGGTTTCTGTCCCGCCTGGTCCTGCAGCGTTCATCCCAAAGAAATACACAGAAGTCTACTTTAATTATAAACTGGTTGGCCTATTAAAAATGTTCTGCGGAGATAGGGAGGGAGCACGAGACACAAACAAACCCACGTGTATAAATTTATTAAAAGATCTGTGCGGACGGGCCCGTGGGAAAACAGTGAACAGAGGGGGTGAAAGAGGAAGTGGGAATGGCGCACATGCGCATGAGGGGAAAGAGGTGTCTACGTCAGACTCTGATGACAGGTGGCCATGCCCTGCGCCTACNGGCCCGTGGGAAAACAGTGAACAGAGGGGGTGAAAGAGGAAGTGGGAATGGCGCACATGCGCATGAGGGGAAAGAGGTGTCTACGTCAGACTCTGATGACAGGTGGCCATGCCCTGCGCCTACNGGCTTCTATGTCAAACGCTGGTGACACAGATAGCCGGTGACTCACGCATGTGCACCTGGGATATGTATGCTTGCCTCTGAACCCGGAAGTGCAGCCTTATGGGTGGCTAAAGGAATTACACCTATTAGCTTAGGCTTCTTACTAACTAATTCTTACATCTTAAATCGGCCCATTGTTCTTGTCTGTGTGAGCCACGTTGCTTGATACCTTTATGAATGGGGTGTTCTCATCTTGCTTCCTCTGCATCTGGATTATGACTGCAGACTGAGCTTTCCTCTTCCCAGAATTCTCTTGTTCTCACCCCGCCCATACTTCCTGCCTGGCTACTGGCCAATCAGCGTTTTATTAAAATACAAGTAATAGATCTTTACAGGGTACAAGACCATTGTCCCACAGTACTAGTCCTTTGAGCTTTAGTCCAATTCCTGTCTGTTCTCTGCTTCCTGACCGCAGACACAATGTGGCCAGCCTGCCCCACACTCTTGCTGCTATGATATCCTGTATACCCCATTGAACGCTAGGTCAAAGTCATCTCTCCCTCCCCAAGTTGCTTCTTGACAAGTACATTTGGACACAACTACAAGGAAGAAAACTAATAATAGAGAACCTAAAATTTCACTAGATGGGGAAATTTGTTTAAGTGATACAACACTGTAGGAAGTGACTAGTTTCATACTGTATTTCCATAGGAATGTATGAACTTCCCATTTTTTCACTGCTTCATCAGCATTTGGTACTATTGTGTTTTCATTTATTTTAATCACTTGATTTGACACTGTGGTTTTATTCTTAATGAAGAGCAATATTGAGCATCTTTTCTCATGTTTATTCACCATCTGCATGTGCCCTTGTAAAGTGTTCAAATATTCTGTCCAAATTTTATTAGTTTTCTGTTGTTGTGTTCTGAGATAGGCAACTTGTAATCATTATCTCAGTCCGTAGCTTTTTTTTTCCTGATTAGAATATTTAGAGTAAAATTTTTTAGAGCCTGGCCTGGAATTTGCTCTGTAGACCAGGCTGGCCTCGAATTCACAGAGATCCACCTGNNNNCCTCTGCCTCCCAAGTGCTGGGATTAAAGGCATGTGCCACCACCGCCTGGCTTAGAATAAGAATTTTTAAACGTGATATAGCCATGCTTTTGTTTCTTCTACAAATTATGGTTTTGGTACTAGCTACCAGTTTTTTTTTTAACTAACTCAAAGGCACAAATATTTTCATTTGTACTTATTTCTTAAATTTTGGTTTGCATTTAGGTGTGGGTTTATGTTGAAGCTTTTTCTCTATAATTTGGAAAACTGAAATTTAATACTTTATGTGAAAATATCTAAATATTTCATCATATCTGAAAAATATTATCCTCTCTTCATTAAATTTCCTTTACATGTTTGTCAAAATTAGTTATTTTTATGTCTGGATATGTTTCCACTTTCTTGATTTTTCCCTTCTTGTTATCAAGCTATCATGGTTATAATATTTTTTTCATTAAATCTTTAAACAGCATAGGATATCTTCATTTACAAATGCATAACTTTTGTATTCTAATATCTTTGTCTTACCCCGTACATTTGGAGTCTTCTTGTTGATGTTTATTAAAATATCTTACTGCAATTTTGATTGACATTCAGTTACATATATTAGAACAATGCCCTGTTGCATATCATATATAAGATTAAGTAGCTATTATTATTAAAATATAATCATTAAATATTATCCTAAGTCATATCAAGATAATTTACAAGGTCTTGTCCGAGATTTTTACAAAACAAATTCTAAGACTCCTGAAACTACAAAAAACCAACCAAACAACCCTCAACGTGTTGATCAAAGACATTGACGGTATAATGGTTGCAAAAACATATAAAACATCCTTGCTTTCTGTAGATTCTCATGAACCTAACTTGTCAGCACATACTTATAATCTGAAGATTACATGAATATAATAAAATTGAAGATAAGAGTTTTCTTCTTTATAGGGATTATGGAATGCTCCATAAGAGAATAAGATGGAACTCAGTTGGGTGCACATACCCATCCATATATACACACACCAGCACAGTTCTCCTGAATGGAGGAATAAGTCACTTGTAGGTAGTTTATGAAATCTTGTTTAAAAAGGCAAGTAACACCTGTCAGCCACTAACAAGTAATCTAAAGAAAAGATCACAAGTTTAAACTAGAGTGAATTCCATTCAAAAAGTTTGGTTGATTATATATTGACTAATGCCAAGTTATATGACATTGAATTCCAGATGTCTATACTTCCAGACAAGAAATGCAAGAAAATTATAAAGAAAACTCATCTTAGAGTTTGGGTGCAGAAAAATGAATATACAAAGGGATAACAAAGTATCTAATCTAACCTACAAAGCTTGCTTTTTTGGGGATAAATTCAAAGCACATATCTTAATATAATTTGAAATGATTGATTGGAAATGATTTTATTTTTTTAAAAGATCTTTATGAACATGATGAATTTAAAATCTTTCTTGGGCAAGTCAATGGTGGAGCACACCTTTAATTCCGGCACTTGGGAGGCAGAGGCAGGCAAATCTCTGTGAGTTTGAGGCCAGCTTGGTCTATAGAGTGAATTCTAGGACAATTAAGGCTACACAGAGAAACCCTGGCTAGAAAAACTAAAAACAAACAACCCTTTTTTTTTTAACAGGGATGATTGCAACCCAGTTTATTTAAATAGCTAACAATAAAACAAAATCTGAAAATTTGTGTTACTTTTGGCCAGTGTTGTCCTATTCTAAGGCATCTGTTCTCTGAATAAATATTTTTTTATCTCATCTATGCCTAACCTTTAAGAGGCAAAGCACTGGATGGATATATAATATGAGGTATTTATTTTTTTAACAGTTTTTTTTTGTCATTTTACATACCAATCCCAGTTCCCACTCCCTCCCCTCCTCCCACTACCCTCACCTTCCCCCACCTTACCCCATCCAGTCCTCAGAGAAGGTAAGTAAACAAGTTTTGCACATCACTTTGAGGCAGGACTAAGGCCCTTCCCTCTATATCTAGGCTGAGCAAGGTTTTCCTCTAAAGAGAATGGGTTCCCAAAAGCCAGTTTAAGCACTAGGGATAAATTCCAGTCCCACTGCCTGTTGCCCCACAAACTGGCTAAGCCACACAACTGTTGCCCACTTTCAGAGGGCCTAGTTTGGTCTTAAGCAGGTTCCCCTGCTGTCAGTCCAGAGTCACTCAGCTCCCACTAACTCAGGTCAGCTGTTTCTGTTGGCATCCCCATCGTGGGCTTGACCCCTTTGTTCCTCCCTCTGTTTGACTGGACGCTGGGAGTTCAGTCCAGTGTTTAACTATGGATCTCTGCGTCTGCTTCCATCAGTTGCTGGATGAAGATTCTATGATGACAATTAAGGTAGTCATCAATGTGATTACAGGGGAAGGCCAGTTCAGGCACCCTCTCCACTATTGCTTATGGTCTTAGCTGGGGTCATCCTTGTGGATTTCTGGGAATTTCCCTAGTGCAAGGTTTCTCGCTAGCCCCATAATGGCTCCATCAATTAACATATCTTTTCCTTGCTCTCCCCCTCTGTCTTATCCCCATCTTGACTATCCTGTTCCCTCATGTTCTCCTCCCGCTTCCCCTTTTCCATTTCCCTTCTCCCCTCTGACTACTACCCTTTTGCCCTCCAGAAAAGTTATTTATTAAGAGTATTTTAATTGAGATGTTTTTAGTAGGTGGAACTTCATCTCAAAGAACCTAAGAAATAATCTAACTTTGAAGTTCTTGTGTTACCCTCTACAACGCTTTTTCAGAAGGGATAATATGACGTTATATAAGCATTTAATTTTTTTTTTCATCAGTGTGATTTTGACTTATTATTATCAGTGTCATAAAACTACCTCTGTTCAATACAGTAGAGCTGTGCAGGTGTTTTATTTTTGAGATTCTTATTTCTTTTTTTTAATATTTACTTATTTATTTATTTATTATTATTTATTTATTATGTATGCAACATTCTGTCTGTGTGT
>LOJH01057985.1:0-11473 GCA_001685095.1 Ellobius talpinus | reverse complement strand
AGGGGAGCTGCCTCCGAGACTGTGGAGCGTTGATGGGGCGCGCACGCAAGCTAGATACGGGTGCGGGGGTGCGGAAGAAGGGGAGAAGGGAGGAAGGAAAGGAACACCCCTGTGGAGATGGCAACTAAGCGTGGTGCATATTCTAGAAATTTCTTAGAAACAAGAAACCTGTTGGCCAAGACATGTGGCAGTACACATGTCAAGCTTACAGCATAATGCCCACTAGTCCTCACTTTTGCTCGCCTCTCCTGTCCCCAATTCTAAAAATGTTGGACACAGATTGCTGCTCAGGATCTTCCATAGGAATGCCAAATTCTGTCCCTTGTGTGGAATATTCCACAATTAACTCAAACCTTGTGAATAAAATTGTGGCTACCATTTTGCAATTATCTGAGCAACAATCACTGGCTAGAATCTTACTGTGGTCTCAAAGAACTGTAACTTCTCCAGTGCTTGTTGAATGAATACATATTAGAATATGGAACTTGGGAGCCCTTAAGTGTTGATACATCAGATGGGGTCACTGGTCATTGACAGGGGTGATCAGTTTGGGGGACATTCAAACAGAACTCAGAGAAACAAGGGGCATTCTGTCAAAAATGTCACCTTTGAAACTGGGCACAGTGGAGGAAGAGGACTGGAGGCATGTATGATTTGACTGAGATTTCAGGAGTCCCAGACCAAATGTAAATGTAGAAGGAACAGGTGGTGGCTGACTGTATTAGTGGTATAGCCTGTCTCAGCAGTAAACGCTCTATTGGAATATACACAAAGACCTTGGCTGACTGGATAGGCCATAGATGTGTTTTGATGAGGAAAAGGTAAGATAGCAAAGGGATAGGAATGGAATGTGAGCATTGTTTGGAATGTTGGAAAGGGGTCCACGAAGAGACAAGAATGAAGATAGGAGATGTTCTGTCTTGGGGGTCATGGAAGGATTGCGAAGGAAGAGTTTTGGACACCAAAGTCACATTTCCTGCTTTGTTTTCCTGTGACTTAGAGTACTTCTCTTCCCCTCCTGGAAGAGTGCAGCCTTCTAGATTCTTCTCCAGTTCTCCAAAGTGGGCTAAGGCAGAGTCATATTTGCATTTGAATATCCTGTATTGGCAATCCTCAGGCAGGTTGTGCTTGTAAGCATGATTTCTTCTTCATTTTTAAGAGAATATAGTCTTTAAAATGGGATCTTTGGGCTCATGCATATTCTTTTCAGAACACAAGGCTCCAATGTGACCAGTTGGGCCGCCCTGGCTCTGATTGTAGTATCTGAAGTTACACCTGAGGAATCTAAGTAATTATGGCTGCAGGGGATGATTCGGCCTTTCTGGGCAGCTGACCTCTCCTACACAGGAAGAGTATATGGGGTCTCTTCAAAGCTGACGGGGAACACATTATGATCAAGCACTTTTCAAACTCACCTCTAGAGGGAAGTGGCCTTGTTTCTTGTTCTGTTTGCATCTCCTACCCCCCCTCCCCATTTTTTCCTTCATTTCATGGCCTGCCATTGTTGGGAGTTAAGTCAGCAGGTAATCTGGTAAATGCCCACGAGCACACCAGCACCAAAATCTCCCTGTCTGAGGTAGACTCAGAAAGGAGAGGGCTGGATTAGAGTTGCCTGGAGTCTGTTACTGCCCCAGGCACCTCTCAGCCTTTGGAGCCTGGGCCACTAGGAGGCACTGCCAGTCCAACAAAAGCCTCAGGCTTCTAGGTGATGATGCCAACAGGTACCTTCCATTCAGTAGAGGGACAGTTGAGAAATAGCCAAGTTCCAAGTGTTCTGCCACCTCCACCCAGCAACTCTGTATCCTGCTAATCAGAATGAATAGCATGCCTCGCTAATCTCAGCAAGAAAGCTGAGTTCGGCATCCCCTTCTCTCTCGTCCACCCACCTCCACAAAGACCAGTGGTCAGAAGCCAGCTCTTTCTCAACCAGAGGATAAATCATGCCAAAGGCCTTGGGCTGCGCATTTTTGCTGATCACCAACCCGACTCGGGAATGTCAGTTTAGCTGAACGATCACATTTTTCTGAGTCATTTCAAGTTTGAAGAAAGCAGGAACACGAGAAGCCAGTAGGGTCATCGGAGAGTTGAAGGTTGGGGAAGGAGCCTGCCAAAGATGGGGTAGGATTGCATTGCTACTAGTGACCTGAGAATTGAGAGGCTTGAGATTAATGTGCAGGAAAAAAGGGAAACAGAAATAGACTGATGGAGCAGTAGAGGAGGGAAATCACTGGCCTGGGAGTCTCAGACCCCTGCATTCATGAGACCCACACGTACTGCAGCAGTTGCCTGGCCATCAGCAATGGGCATCTCTGGGCTCTCACAATACACAAAAAGTTCTAGCTTTACAAGTTTGCCACTACGAAATAAGACTTTACTTCCCACAGACCTGGCAAACGGATACTTTCTTTGCTTGCATCTACATAGAATTGATTGACAGCTCTTGCCAAGTTCAAGTTCAAAATGAAAAAAAAATGGGTACAAAAGATATGTAAATTTCCTTAAGAGGTGAAAGAAAACAGAAAGCCAAAAAAAAAAGTTTGCTAAGAGGTGACAGGAACTGCCACAGCCTACAAGCCAGTGGGGAACAGAAGGGCTTTTTCCTCAGCCTGCTCAGAACTCTCAGGTTAGGTGCTTGCCAGGAGAGGAAGTGATTGCTTTAGCTTTCAAGATGAAATCATGCATTACGCAGTCTGTTTTGAAGAGGAGCAAAATAACCAAATTTTGTAATTTCATCCGGATTGAGATAAAAGCTGGGGGCTGGTATGCCCACATTGACCATGTGGTGTCTGTCTCCCCATGGAGAACCAGTACCACCTACACTGATATGTTAATTCAACAAATATTTGTTGAGTGCACACTCCATGGTCAGCACTGCTCTGGACACAGAACAGAGCTCCTAATTTCCAGACGATCCTGACCTAGAGCGTGGATGAGGACAGATAATGGTGGAAATGTTAAATATACATTATACTCCTGTGGACAAATGTTAAATACACAATATACTCCTGTGGACAAATGTTAAATATACAGTATACTCCTGTGGACAAATGTTAAATATACAGTATACTCCTGTGGACAAATGTTAAATACACAGTATACTCCTGTGGACAAATGTTAAATATACAATATACTCCTGTGGACAAATGTGCCAGGAAAACGAAGCAGGCATGAAGGGGAGGGAGATTGGGAACTGCGGCTGTCTGCTCTTTTATAAGGAGGGTCGGCAAGGACCAAGCTCATGAGGGGAAGTCGGAGCAGACCTTAGAGGGCAGCAAAAGGCCCTTCGCTGTCTCATTCCAGCACTCAGGAAGCTCAGCAGGATAGTGAATGTAAGGCCAGCTGGGGCTACATAGCAAGACCTTGTTTCAGGGATAGGGAAGGACAAACAAAAGAAAAGAAGGAGGGGGAAGGGTAAAAAGGAAGGGAGGGAGGTGGGAAGAGGGGAGAAAAGGAACAGATGAGATGATGAAGATGAAGGGGAAGGAATATTCAGAGACACCTTGAGGTTTTATGCCAGAATGTGGTAACTGTCAAGCCATCTCAAGCATTCTCCTAGAACATCTTTATTATCTTTTGTTTTAGTGCTCTGTAAAGTGTTGTAATTGGAAGTAAAGGCACAGAAATAAAAATAGACTTCATTGTGATCAAAGAACATTACGGATTTGGCTCTATGCTATATGGAATAAGAAAATTTAAAGAGACAGCTAGTTTGGTCCTTAACTGCTCTAACAAGGTAATGCATGGATTGGAATTGTGGAGATTGAGATAATGGATTAGCTCATAATTCAGGAAGTGCATCTTCATGTGTTCTGGGCTATAGAATCTCTGGAAAGTAGAGACTATTACTTTGATTTCTGGATTAATTTGTTCATTTACCCATCTATTCATTTGATCTACAAATATTTATAGAGGCCGTCATAAGCACATGTCTCTAACTACATAGGAGCTATTCATGAGAAACTATAAATAGATGGAAGCAATCAGAAAGCTGTCTGAGTAGGAGGAGTGAGTCTGAGTAGGAGGCAAAAAAAGTGGAGCTTTTGGGACAGGCATCCTAGTGTAGGTGACAACTGAGCTGAGGTCCAAGAAGAAACAGCACCACTGCTTTGAATGATGGGAAGTTTCCAGGCAGACAAATAGGAAATGTGAATCTTAATTACAGGCACATGCAGGGGTCACTTTGTGACAAGCCTGAGAAATAGTATTGTCAGTAAAGGAGGGAAAGATTGAAGAAGTTCAAGTAGCAAACCCACTGAAGAAGGTGAATAATGGATCCACACTGAGGATTTTACAGATAGAGGACTTCATTTCTAGCACTTATGAAGATCAATCAACTGTTCAGCAGTACAAATAACCATCAATACTATGACCTCTATCATACTGAAACTGAAAAACATCAAGGCAAGGAGATGGGAGAGAAAAGGGCATTTAGCAGGGGTGATGCGGTTAGCATCTCAGGTCTAGGGTCCTTACCTGAAAGGGAGTGCTGGAAGGAGTCAGAAAGGTAGGCACTGGCTGCATGGTTCTCTTTAAGAAAGGCTTAAAATGAAGCCTAGTGAGAAAGCAGATTATGCCCTAAAACTGTTAGATCTACAGATAGTCTCTAAGAAAATGAGAAGACAATTGCTTGGCATTAATGGTCTCAGCTATCAAGGGGACATAGTTATCATTCAGAATTCTGCATCCAGCAAAGCTGATAAAGTTTCAAATACCTAAAAAACAAGAGAAGCTAGCACTCACAGAACCAGAAGGTAAACCTACCAATGTTGTGACTTCCAGAAGAATAAAACTAGGTCTAGATGGAAGAAATAAGATGCATGAGAGAATACTGATTATAAAAATGGTAATGGGACTATCAATAAGTCATCAGGGGCTGGTTTAATACTATGTAGATTTAGCAGAATGATACTATTATGGCCTGTGACCTGTCTAGCCTCAGGTTCTTGACCCAACAATGGTGCCAATTATGGACTTTGTCTTGGGCAGCAGGACTTCTATCCAACCAGAAAGTCATAGGTTATATAATGATCATGCCTCCATGGCACCATTGAGGCTATCTCGTCAGGCCAGTCATTGCTATATCTCACAAGGCTCACATCCTTACTGTAGCTCACAGGGCTCACAGCTGGGTGAAACTGGTGATCTCTTCCCCCCTCCAGTAGTCGACACAGCACCTTCTAGCACTATTGGGATGAAGCTTCCATGTTAGCATTAGCTTAATGTCTCCATGTTTCATGACTCAGGTATATGGTGCCTTTAGCAATAGGGTCTTACAATCAAGTTCTAGGTGACATAACAATTGTTTTGCATACAGATTAATATACTCTCAGCCTTCATCAGAGAAGCTTCTATTCGCAGTAAATAACACAGAGACACACAGTTGGCAAAGGTACAGAGAATAAGAGTCTATGGAATGCTCAGGCCTACAGGGAATCCCTGTACTGCATGTGTGTGCATGTGCATGCGCACGGGCGCGTATACACACACACACACACACACACACACACACACACACCAGGGCTCAGTGGTCATTGTGCAAGAAGAAGTGGTAAGAGTGCACAGGCCAGAGGTGTATAAACACAAGGAAGCAGGGTCCTGGTCTTCAGTACACAACAGGGCAGCTGCAATGTGAACTCACAGTAGTAATGGCAGCATACGCAGGCCCCATGAAAGTTCAAGCCAGAACAAATCCAGAAGGAGAGGGTAAACAGGCATGAAGCGTCACCCACTGGAGTCTGTCAGCAATTGGTGGCTGCTGGGAAAGGGAGAGTTGGTTCTCATTACGAGCGAGCTCTACCACCAGCAGGTAAATCGCACTCCAGCAGGAGGCCACGCAACCGTGAACAGATGCTCATCACAGACTTGATGAATGAAAAGAGGGTAGAAAGATGGCAGTCCGAGGGAAGGGAATAGACCTGGGAGAAGCTTGGGAGGAGGCGAATATGGTACAAATTCTCAAAGAATTAATTTAAAACAAAAACCTAGTTATGGGGAGGCGATGGCTCCGTGCATAGGAGCACTTGCTGCTCTTTCAGAGGTACTAGGTTCCCATTCTCCATGATGGCTCGCCACTGTCCAGGGGTTCTGATGTCCTCTTTTGGCCTCTGTGGGGGCACTACAGCATTACTTATACATAACATACACACATACATGCAGATGAACAGTCATACACATAAAATATTTTGACAAACTGTTGATAATTAGTTTGGAAGAGGTTTTAAAAGAGAGACAAAGCTAAAACAGCGCAGTAGAACAAAGGCAGGAAAGAGATCAAGGAGAGCATCTACAGTCCTTGACTTGCTAGGGGAGGGGGAAGTGCTAAAAGTATCTCTGAACCAATCCTATAAGGAAACTACCATAAGCTATAACTTCAAATGAATGAGATAGATGAGTAACAGAATCAAGCCAATCAGACAAAGATAGACTAGAAAAGGGTCTTGCAGGATGAAAAGCACAAGTGGAAGTGTTAAGAATGTATTGAAACATGCCAGAACAGGGCTAGCTAAAAAAAACCAAGAGCTATTAAGTCGATTAAACAAAATGATCTGAAGGATGCTCAATGAAGAAAGGTCTAGTGCATTATTCAAATAGAAATGCCAAAAACAGAGATGGAAAAGATGCCAGCAAGTCAGTGAATCTTCACCAGCCATTTTCCCAAATTCTCTTACTAATATAGTTTGTAGGTTCTTTTGAACCTTCTATGCTCATCATAACATTTTACACGGGTTCTCGGGTTGAACTTTGGGCCTCATTCACTGCCATCATACCAGCCCATACCCTTCACACTAAACCGGCTAAAGCCTGCAGGAAAACAATGACTAAGCTGGAGATGAACAACTCTGTCTTTCTCCTTGCAAGGAGAAGCGTTCAACATTTTTACTACTGAGTGTGACAACACTGGCTTTAAATTTTTCACTGGGATTTGCTGGATTAAGAAAATGCTACTCTAGCCCTAGTTTTCTGAACACATATTAAATTTTAGCAAGCACCTTTTCTAAAGCTACTGAAATGAGCATATGCACTTCTCTGGTTATTCTATGATGTAGAAATTACATGCAGTGAGCTGTAAATCTTCAGTAAAACTTTTATTCCTGGACTAAATCTCAATTCTTTAATGTGATGGCTTTTAATGCACTGCTCAAAAGGTTCCGTCTCCTAAGCTTTCTTGTACAGTTGTAAGAAACATACTATTCTCTGCCATCACCACCACTGCCACCACACCCTCCCTCCCCCTCATCCTTGTCCTTGTCTTCTTTTGGAAAAATCTTTCCTTTTATTTTGCATTATGGTCACACCAGCCTCAGTTTGAAAATGTTCATATAAGATGGGATTCTTATTGTAATATTTGTAAGAATTCACCACTTAGCACCCCTGGGCCCAGTTGACTCATACAATTCTTCAATCAGGTATGATAGGATCCTGCTTTTTAGTTTCTGATTTTGGTAATTTTGGTTAGTTTTATCCAAGTAAATTTGTCTATTAAATTTTTGTTGTTGTTGAATTGAGACTATAGCACAGTGGTGGGGGCCGGCCTAGTGTGTGTGAACTCACAAATTTAAGTCCTTGCACTGCAAAAGAAGAATGTCAAGTTTATTGCCGTAAATCACCCATCCCCGCCCTTTAACGTTTCCGGTAACATAGAAAAGCCACTGTGTCGGTCCCTCATTTGTGACATCATCACGTTTCCTCTGCTTGCCTCTTGATGTATGGGTTGGGAGTTTTTCAGTATTACAAATTTATTTTAAATAACTAAATTCTTATTTGTTGTTCTTTCTTTATATATTTGATTTATATTTTATCTTATTACTTTTATTCTAATTCTAAGGAAAGCAGGAACTGCTTGTGGTTCGTGCCATAAGAGTTTTATATTATACAGGAAAATGCAAAGTTACATGTTCAAAATAGACTGGAATAAACCAGTTTCTTTTATTAATTAAAAGCAATAAATGAAAAAAGTAATAAATGAATTACTTTTATTTTAATGCTTCCATTTTACCAACCCTTTCAAATGAAAGCATATTAGTGTTTTAAGATATAAACAAAAATCTGGTATGTTTGTTTAAATCCATGCAGTTAGGGCAAGAGAGATGGCCCAGCAATTAAGAACACTTGCTTCTCTTCTAGAGGAAGGAATTCTGTTCCCAGCAACCACACTGTGTGGCTAAAAACTGCACTGCCTGTAACTCCGGGGGATCTGACAGCCTCCTCTGGCCTCCATGGGCACTGCACTCTATGTTCACAACACCCTCCCCCACAAAACACATAGTAAAAAAATGTTTAAAAAGAACCCATAAAATTTAAAACTACAAATTTGCCTCCAAGCACTATTTTAGATGCCTCTATAAATTTCAGTACACTGTATTGATGTTGCTGGTAGTTCAGAACATTTTCTAGTATTCATTGTAAGGTTTTTTTTGTTCATCAATAAAGTAATATTATAAACGACTGGGGATTTTTCTAACTACCTTGATAAATTTTTACTATTTGCTTTGCAATTAATAAACAAATTCTGTACAACTATAACACACTGAAACATTTTACAACTTTCCTTATATCTTGAGTATGCTCAATTTTAACATAGACGTCAAACCAACTTGAAAGACTGTAGGCTCTACAAATGGCAGTCAAGTTACATTGATTAATCACAGTATTAAATAATCTATCCTACTCAATTATTTTTCAGTAAACCGTTAAAAGAAGTGGTACTACAACAATTTTTGATGTTGTTTTGGCTTTAGATTTTTTTAAAATCTAATACCTTTGCTTTATATAACCTTTGCTTTATATATTTTAGAACCATGTTGTTGAGAATTTATAAATTCAAGCCCATCATGTCTTATTGATTAATTCGCTTTTTATGTCCCTAGCAATAACTTTTGTCCAAAAGTCTAGTATAGCTGGTAGTAACAGACACAATATTTTTCTTTTGGCTAATGCGTGGCAAAACTTATTCCATCCTTTGCTTCCCAACCTGTAGCTCTGTAGGTTATCATAAACAGCAGTCTTGAGCCATGCTTTTAATCTAGGCTAGTTATCTTTGTAAAGATTTTAATTTGTGTGTTAAATCATAAATATTTCTGAACCTTCATCTCCCTACTTCCTTCTTGTTCATTATACCCATTTAATTCACTTCTTCCTTTATCATCTCTAATTAGTATCAACTGTGTTTTTGTTTATTCCTTCATTCCTCTAATAGTTTCATAAGATTATATTTATTATATTATATATTTCTTTTATTTGTTATATTATATATTTATTATATTATAGATTATTTTATTTCATAAATATTTTCAAAAAGATTATTATTTATGTATATGTGTGTGCACATGTGTGTGCAGTGCTCACAGAAATATGTGTTGGATCATCAGGAGCTGAAGTTAGAGACAGCTGTGAGATGCTGGATGAGGGTGCTGGAAATTGAATTCAGGTCTTCTGCAGGAGCAGCAAGTACTCTTAACTGCTGAGCCATTTCTCGCTCTCCATTATAGTGATACCTTTTGGAACATTTTAGTGATCATTGTAGAAACCGTGATGTTCTTTCCTAGCTTATTCCAGTCTATTTTGAACAAATGAAACTTTGCATTTTCCTGTATAATATGAAACTCTCATGGCAGGAACCACAAGTATTTCCTGTTTTCCTTCAGCTGTTATGCATTTAACGATCAACCAATTACATAACTTTTGTTCTCTCAAAAAAAACAATCAATAAAAATTTAACAGTATTTCTTCCATCTACACTATCAGATCTCCATCTGGGAGCCTTTATTTCAATCCAAAGAACATTCTTTACACTTTCTTTTAATTTAGGCCACGGCAGTCAGTTATCTCAGATTTTGGTCCAATATCTTTATTTAACTCCCATTTATGATTGCTGTTTCATTGGGCAAAGATGTTTTAAGCAGCACAGTTTCCTTGTGGCAGCTTCAAACTTTCAGTCTTAGATGAGGAGAACCTGTGTTTGATTCCCAGCACCCACATGGTATATGTGTACACATATATGCACATGGAACACACACATACATGCAGGCAAAATATTTCCACATAAGTAAATCTAATTTAAAAAGTTTAAAATTTCTAAAAGAAGTTTAAAATTTCATTCCAATGGCATCTGGTCTTTGTATTCCCAATTGAAAATTCAAGTGTGATTTCTTGTTGCTTCATGTGGACTAGCTCTGACCTTTAAAACGATTTTATTTTCAGCTTGATTATAAAATTTTATGATTTCTTTGGGCTCTACTGAGCCTTAAATATGCAGATAAATGACTTTTAACCAGTTTTGAAGTAAATAATTTTAATGTTGGAAGGGTCAATCTTGGTTGTTTACGTGACAGGATTGAGCATCACTATGGAAATAATCTCTAGGTGTGTCTGTGAGAGTTTTCATTAGGTTAGTTGGGGGCAGAGGGACACCGTAAATGTAGAATATTTCTATTGCTGTGAAGAAATGTACCATTCTATGGGCTGGGACCCAGGACCTGAACGAAAAAGAGAAATGAAACTGAGCAGCAGGGTTGAGTCTCTCTCTGCTTCCTGACTGGGCAACCATGTGACCAACTTCTGGTGCTCCTGCTGGTACCCCTTCTTTGCTGTAATGGACTGAGCCCCCCAACTGTGAGCCACAGTACACCCCTCTCCCGTAAGTTGCTTTAGTCAGTTAGCAATGGAACAGGCAACATGTGCACATGTCTTCCTTCACTTCTTGGACCCATTTGCTCTCCTCTCTTCTGTAAACCCAGTGGTTGATGTTAGACCTCCCAAAACTGTTTCAAGCATATCATCTACTTTGTTTATATTTTCATGTCTTTATTCTTTTTAGTCACTCCTTTGGGCAATTTCTGTGCCTGGTTTCACTGATTCTGTATCCTATCATTCAATATTTTGTTAAATGTTTAGTTGTGATTTCAGAAATTTTATTACTCCTAAAAATTTAAGCTCTGCAGACAAAAATTTTCACCCTTTTAAATCTATTTTCTTTCACCTATTATAGTTTCAAAAAATCTTCTATTTGTTGTCTCTAATATGTGGCTCATCTGTGTCTGCTTATGTAATCTCTCTTTGCTTGATCATTGTCTTATGTTTTTGCCTCTTGCTTGTCTACATATGCTTTATAGTATGATGAACACTATGTGTATAAAACAGTCATAAAGAGAAATAATGATATTAGCTTTCAGAAAAAGTTATCCTTCTCTATCAGTCAATTGGATAAGTTGTTGATCAAGTTCAGAAACTGAACTCAATCATTGTGAGTCTCAGGGTTTTTGTTTGTTTTGAGACAGGGTCTCAGATATGCCAGAGTGGCCTCCAAATTTCCATGTCACTAAGTAGCCAAGTGTCTTAGTTGG
Organism: Ellobius talpinus; assembly: GCA_001685095.1. Taxonomy (NCBI): domain Eukaryota; kingdom Metazoa; phylum Chordata; class Mammalia; order Rodentia; family Cricetidae; genus Ellobius; species Ellobius talpinus. The sequence continues at coordinate 131 of LOJH01057985.1, read as the reverse complement.
GTTTTCTATTGCTATGATGAAACACCACAACCAAAGCACCTCTTATAAAGGAAAACATTTAACTGGGGCTTGCTTACAGATTCAGAAATGAGTTCATTATTACTATGGCCAGGAGTGCAGAGGCAGACAAA
>LOJH01057983.1:0-11473 GCA_001685095.1 Ellobius talpinus | reverse complement strand
ATTTTAGTGGAAGCAGAAAGATTCCGCCCACTTTGTTATTTTAAAAATTATTGTAACATTTCTAAGGCCTGTTCCATGTTCACTTTTCAGTGAGCTCATCCACAAAAGCAGTAAGACTTTTTGTGGAAATGGATATTGTCTTCAGAAGAATGACATACTTCCTGTGTGGTTGTGTGAGACATCTAATACGTGAATATCATATTCTTCTAATTTCCCAAAACGTTGATTTCTACCATTGGCACTATGCCAATTTTTTGAGGGATGAGTGTTTGTGACAGAGTTTGTCTATGTAACAGCCCTGGCTGTCCTGCAGCTCTGGAGACCAGGCTGACCTCAAACACAGAATCCAATTGATTCTGCCTTGTGAGTGTGGGATTAAAGGCTTGTGCTACTGCACCCCAGCAAGTGTATACTACTTTCAATTATGCTATTCATTATTTTTCTTTGGAGTAATTTAAAATTCTGTGGTATTTAAAATTTTTGTGTTTCTTGATTTCATTGTTAATATGTGTGTGTATGCATACACGCACATATACATACATAAAGAGATGTGGATGTTTTAGTCCTTGTATTGTCCATACTTATTTATTAGCCCTACAATCTTCAATTATTTTTCATAGTCATTAGTCAGATTATAAAAAAATAGTACTTATAATCAGATCTCCTTTTGATTTTAAAGAAAAATAAAATACTATAGAATTAAATGTAGAATATCTTTAAAAACATAAAAAGTAATTCATTCTTTCTTTGTTTTCTTTTCTTTCTTTCTCTTTTTTAGATTTTACCTCAAAACTGGATTTTTTTTTGTTGATTGAGAATTTTACACCTTCCCTTACAATCTTTTTGACAGCTTCAGCCACTATCGTCCCTCCTGCTATCAATATTCAAGTTCTCAAGTTCTCTCTTTCTTTCTCCCCCTCCTCTTATCCCCTTCCCAAGAAGTTCAATTAGAATCCACAGTATGTGCATAAGTGTAGGGCCATCTACTGGAGCATGTGTATCCTCTCAAAGGCCATATCCCTGATGACAACCTTCTCTCTCTCTGTATATGAACTTTGACAGCAGCTGTTACTGCCCATGTAAGACACACACATGGTCAAACCAGATGATCCCAGACTGGAGGGGTCAGAAAGTCCCAATTCTGGGAAGGAGTCACTGAAGGCAGTTCTAGCCACTGCTCATTCTAACGTATCTACCAAGACTGAAAGCTCATCGATATAAATTATAAAATGAATAACTAAAGAATATATACCAAGTGAGTAACACTTCAATTATACTTGTTTTGAGTAGCCACCTAGACACTATCCATTATCTTCCAATAAATTTACATTGATTGCTTTAATATTAATTTACATCCAATAAGATATCAAATAAATAACATTGGAAATTCTGGGTTGACTTAGAATTTATTAAATATGAAATAAGCCAGAACTTTATGATTATAGTGTATTGAAAAAATTTATCCTAAAACTCTATGTAGGTAAATGTTAACATAAAGAAAATAGCACATGTCAGACAAAATAGGGTTGGGGAAACAGGTCATTGTATAAAGTATCTGCCACAAAATGACAAAAGCCTAAATTCAGAGCCCTAGTTTCTGTGCAAAAACAAAGCATGGCATCAGATCAATACTTGGAGCTGTTGTGGAATTTCCCTCTGTTTGACTGGAGTATGTTTTATTACCATTGGTTAATAAAGAAGCTTCTTTGGCCTATGGCAGGGCAGAATGTAGTTAGGCAGGAAAACTAAACTAAATGCAAGGGGAAAGAAGACAGAGCCAGGAAGAAACTATGTAGCTCCTGAAGGAGGAAGAGGCCAGAACCTTACCAGTGGCGCTATGCAGATAAATAGATTTGGGTTAATTTAAGATGTAAGAGCTAGCAAGACATATGCCTGAACCATCAGCCAAATAGTGTTGTAATTAATATAGTTTTGTGTGATTATTCGGGTCTGGGTGGATGGAAAATGAAAGTGCAGTCTTTGTTTACATGAAGCTCACTGGTTAGCCACTTTAGGTAAATCAATGAACTACAGATTTGATGAGAGTCCTTGGTCCTTGTCTCAAAAAATATATTGGAGAATAATTGATGAAGGCAACTAATATCAGCTGCTGTTCTCCATATCACACAGTATTGTGCTCTCTCTCTCTCACATATACACACGCACACACACATATACACATGTGCATATGTGTACAAGCACATATGTACACACACAATTAGACCAAGCAATTATACCATGCAGCTTCAAAATGAATATCAGCCATTTGTCCAAGAAGCCACATCTCCTGCAATTCTCTTAAGGATGCTAAAAACATATTTCAGAAGAAACCTATGGCACACATAGCAAATGAAACAGTAGGAAAATGTTAAAATTCCAGGGCTTTATATCCCCTTCTGAAGGCAAACAACATCACTGAAGCCACACCCCCCCACCAAGAATGCTGCTGCAAAAACGCAGGCGAGCTATCACTGGCTGTAGAAAAGGTGAATTTACAGCAAATGAGATTACTATTAAGGTGATAATTGAAGGGAATTCATTTTGAGTGATCGTTTCATCAACATCTGCCACATACTATTTGAAAATGTCAAAATATAGACAAAATTAGAAAAGCATAAATAGAACCTTCAAGGAAAACAGGGCCACAGGGAACTGAGTGATGTGAGTTGTTCTAGCAATGCTTAAAAGCAGATGCCAATAGAGCATGGCTTATTAAAAGCCATTAGTTCTTTTGAATTACTAAATGAACTTCTCATTTTGCAAATATATATGTTATACATCAGCTGTGGAATCATTATATTGAGAACTCTGTTTAAATGATTATGTTGACGCAAAATGTTTTCCATTTGGTGTTTGCACATTCAGAAAAGATGAAAAGACGAAGGTATATATCACACAAAATTTCTTCACAAGAAAAGTTGAAAAGCTGAAAGAAATGAATATTTTAATTCATAAAAATTCCCCCATGAATGCAGTCTATATTATTGCACTCTCCACTAAATTAAGTATTTTATGTCATCTCAAGAAAACAAAATTGAATGCATGAGAGTAATAGACATATTTTTATGTGGATAAACTCAAAATCTTTTCTCCCATTAGATTTTTCCTTTAATCTCTCACAGATATCATCTAATGAGAGTTGGTATCTGAGGAGGTTTGCTATATAGGAATGGAAGATGCTTCTGATGATCCACCTCACAAGTGTTTTATAAGGGAGACAAGCCTATGTGAATAGGTTTACCATCCGTCAAAGAGACTGTCAATCATCCAAGCAATATCAGGTCAGATTTGGATATTAACTTCTGAGTTAATGTCACTGACCCTTTAACAGCTGCATGTCAATGGAACATGAGCTTTGTGAAACAGTTTTGTTTATTGTCTGCTACATGGTACTTAGAATAATGTGTGAAATAGGTAGAAACTCACTGAATGCCTTTTAACTGAAAGAAGACATATTACAAAGTGAGGCATCCTGCCTGCTTTTAGGCTGACATTCCTCTCTTCATGGCTTCTATTCCATGATTTCAGTGGAAGTGTTCTCAGTATCCTGCAACCTGGAGAAAGCTATATCTATTCCACATACATCTCTTTGCCTGGAACCATTCTCACTACAGTAGATTGCCAGACAGATTATTTTACCTGGTGTACTCTCCTATTCCTTCAATAGTGAAATAGTACTAATGACAGCTACTTCAGTGAGCTGTGATTATTCCATGAAACTAGTGAGATGGGTACAAGATTTTAATTTACAAGTAAAAAGTTTCAATCCCCTAATAAAAAAATCTAAAGGTTATTTAAGATAATAAATAAATTTCCTTTCATTCCGAAAGGAAATGTGTGCATTTATTTTTGTTCACAGTCATAAATGAATAGGAAGCAAGTGGTTACTTTCATTAAAAAGTAGCTCACATGTTTTTTTCATGCACAAAAAGACACTGAAATATAACGAACTTGAATTATTTGGGTTGAATTTGTCCAGGTAGACTTGTTGGTGAGGAAAGGATTATGCATATATAATAGATTGAGGAGAAGCAATTCCTCAGAAGTGAATAGACACAAGGTTAGTGTTGATTGAGGTTCATTTGAAACACCGAAGATCAAATTCAGCTGTGATCTAAGAAACGATGACAAAGAATACTTGAAAGATAATGGAACCCACTAAGAAAATTCTCATTGATGTATGTACTGAAAGTGTTAAATTTGACTGGTATTTATATATTATGTGGAAGATGGATTCATCATATTGCCCAACCTGGTAAATATTGCTGGTAGTCAATATTCAGCAAACTGTCAGATTACTTTTATGTGAAACAAGCCTCTCCATTGTCTTCATATAGAAATATAATTTGCTATTATTTAAAACAGTGTCAGCTATGTGTGTGGTTAATTAAATTAAGCTGTTCCTGATGCCTGTGTTTTGAATTCAAAGCAAGACCAAACACTATAATTTGTGGAGCAGAAGCCTGGCTGAGTATCTCCCATCCATCACTTGCCATGTGCATTTTCAATCCCATCTTTGCAGCTCCTTGATATGCACATACTGTTTCCCATTCTAGGGAAAATAGTATACAGTAAGGTTCAGTTAGTTCAAGGTTCTGGGCTTGCATTCTGTACTGGAAGGATTCACAGTGAAAGTCAATATTGAAAATGCCTCCCTACCCATATATATCAATGATTATACACCATCTTAATGCTGAGACCCTTTAATGCAGTTTCTCATCTTGTGATGACCCCAACCATAAAACTCTTTTTGCTGATACTTCATAACTGTAATTTTGCTACTGTTGTGAATCATGATGAAATATTTTTGGAGATAGAGGTTTGCCAAAGGGGTTGCGACCCACAGGTTTAGAATTTAAATACATATATTTACACATTGTGTGTGTGTGAATGTGTGTGTGTGAAGTCTTCCATCTCTTTTTATTTGATTTTTTCCTAAGGAAACTGTAGCTAAAAATCCAATCATTACATGAGTTTCATTCATGTGCTCTCTTTTAACAGTTCCCATGAACAGCTCTATGAACTTTGGCAGGCTCTGGGCTGTTAAAAATTCATCAATGAAACAATAGCCTCGAGTCTGAATTTATAGTTTTGTGAACAGAGACGAAGAGCAGCACAGAGGTGATGCCACATGATAAATGCTATAAGACTCAGTCATAACAGTTAACTTCCAAGACCCAGTCCAAAGCTTGTTCTTTCAAGACCCACAGCCTGGAAAAATCACAAGCATCAGTATATTTAGCATAAAAATGGATATTGCCACATAGTATTGAAAACATTCTGTGTTATATTTTCCCCTTTATACATTACTGCACACCATCAAAACCAAGCTAGGAAATTTTCCTTCTCACATCTTTTTTATGTCCTGGCTATATATGGATTGAGCTATTTTTAGAAAAAAATGGCGATTTCAAGTTAAATAGCTATTTTGCCATGAAAACTCAGCTTTGTGTGCTGCCAGCAAGCATCACATGTTAATATGATCATTATTCTTAAAATGCCATCTGAATTCAATCTGTACAATTATACTTGTGCAAATAAGCAGGAAGATTCATGATTATAAGCCTAACAGCATTATGGAACAAAAAGAAGAGGCCATCCTGGGAAATCAAGTCCTGAAGCAACTAGGTACCCTTTCTGAAGATATCATGCACATCACCTGACTTCTTCCATGGTGCAACATGAGTCTTTATTTTTTTATTATTTCTTGAACCCTTAGTATATGTATGACTAGTGTGGGGCTGAGTACACAGGGGAACTTGTAGCTCTGGAGAGCAGGCTCAGCGTGAAGAGCTATGTTGAAGATGGTCTGTCCTCCTATAGCAAATTATACTCATGAGCATATGGAAAAGAAATTGAGATTAAGTCGGAGAAACACAGACAATAAAGGCAACATGGCTATTCTTCTCAAGAGGCTTCCCCTATGGTACCACTGGCTCTACACATGAAGAAGCAGTGGAGTTTTCTGGAAGTATTTTGCAGGCATGGCCCCTTGGGTTCTACTGTTAGAATCAGTTTGTGGAGGAGCAGTGGAAAAAGCAATTCAAGGTTCAGGACAATTGCCAGAAAACCTTCATCTTCCTTTGGCTAGCCAAAATCTCTTGTCTTGCCGCACCATGGAGAACTGTTAACCTGCTTTTTATCACTACAGAAAGAGTCTCTCCACAAAGACCTATATCTAAGACTGGTCTCTAATTCAGAATCATCCAGCGATCATCACGAAAGTTCTAAGATTAGAGGCATGTGCCACTCATGCACAATCATCTCGTCTAGGCATTTTTGGTGTAAGATGCAATTTAACATCATGATTAGTACTCAATTACAAAACTGACTCAATATTACTGCACTCTTCTTCCAAATTACACACTGTGTTTTCTGTGGTTATTATAGCAAGAGTTCCTTTGGGTGGATCAGGCTCAATTCAACTTTATTCCAACCTCCGCATCCATTCTCATCAACAATGACTTAAAGGTATCCTGAATTCTTCTGTTGCTTCCTGGGCAATGCATCCTATCAAGAACTCCAAATCTTTTAAATACTCCAGTTCCTATCACAATAGGAAACATTTCAATTTTAGTGAGGTATTTTTTTTTTGAAACTGCTATCAATGGTAGTCCTTTTTAAACTCCTACATACTATTTAGCAATCAGGTCACATTTCTTAAGACCACCATCTGGACCCATGACTAGACATCTTATGGACATACTACTCCATTACTCCATTCCAGATGGAAACTAGCTTAGGAACCTGTATCATGGAAAAGATTTGTAAAAGCCACATGGCCCACCCACATCTTTTCAGAACCAGATTTTCCCATCTAAAAGAACACCAATGTAAACCCCAAATCTTTTAATCTTTCCATAGCTTACTAGCCCAGATAATCTTCATGTGAAAAATTCTATAGTTTAAAAAAATAGAATAAGAAAAGATCTAACCAGCTTACAACTGTGAGATACCACTAGTTATTTTTATGTTCTGGGTCTACAGTTCCCCCACACCAAGAAGGAGAATCCATCTGTTCTGGGTGGTCATGCCAACTCAGGATAGATTGTCACCAGAGAGTTGTAAAAGCTTCAACTTGCCTTCAGATAATTGCCCATGTCTCATGCAAAAGTGTAACTAGAGTCCTCTTTGCTAACACAGAAATTGATAATTGCCTTATGGGAGCCTCGCCGGGAGCAGAGGGGATAAAGGATGAGTGAGCAAAAGAGCTTGATCATTTTATGAGTTCCAAAGGCTGAGTAGACTTAGCAAAGGGAATTTTGCGTGGCATGTCCACTGCCAAAGATTGAAATTGCCTGCAACCACTATTTTAATGCCAGAACTTGACCAGATGAGTAGAACTATCAGTGTTGCAAATGATCATCTCCCAAAGCATTTCTTTACATGAGTTAAGAAAAGAAGGTAAATTTTGTTATTTTCCAGTGACTATTGCCAATTTTATTTTATTTATAAAATTTTATATTCCAAGAGAGAATTTTCCAAGGACAAATTGCATCAAAATGTCAAAATGTCTTTTGTTCATGGCAGTTCTCTGGAGAAAGTGTCCGTAAAGATGATGAGCCAAGAAGAAGGCAGTTATTTAAATGAGCTACAACCCTTGTCTTACTTAATATCTTTCTGTATAGTTCAGTACTGATACACACATACATCATCATATTCAATGACCTGCATTTAGAAAATAAAGATTCTTAGGCTGGAGAGAAGAATCCATGAGTAACATATTTGCTGCATATCATAGTTAGCTTGGTGATCAGCTTGACACACCTGAGAAGTGGGACCCTACACTGAAATTTCTCTATCAGATAACCTTTGAACATGTATGTAGGGTCATTTCAAAAAAAACCTGCTAATTGATATAAGAGGGCTCAGCACACTGAACAGAAACCATTGCTACTGGGTTGTCTAGAAAATGTAGCTGAAAGTGAGCCTAGATGCAAGCCAGTTAGTAGCATTCTTCCACGGTCTCTAACTGCAGCCCCTCCCTTGAATTCTTGCCTTAGTTCTTTTCTGGGATGGACTACAAACTGTAAGAAAGAATAAACCATTTTTCTTCCCAAGTTGCATTTTCATCATTGTGTATATCAGAGTAACGGAAACTAAACTAGGGTGCTGTGCAGGCATGGTGACCTGACATATCAGGTAAGACACAAGTCAGACACAGATGTGTGTATCTGTAATTCCAGTACTTCTCCTGTAAGATGAGAAGCGGAGAGAGGAGGGTTTCTGGGAGCTTCTGGGCCAACCAGCCTAGCACAACCAGCAGAATACAACCAGAGACTCCATTCCTAATCAAGAAGAGACACATAATATTTACCCATAGATTGTTCTTTATCACAAACAGTGTTCTGTGAATGCCTATACCATCACGCAAATGTTTATACATATATAAATATAGTGTGCACATATAGCATATATGCACATCAAGCACACATATATGTATATATAGATTATACACTATTATACATCACTTAATTACTAAATTAATTGAAAAATTTAAAAAAGTTAAGGTTCTTAATTTTTCTCTTTAAATGTGGCAAGAGGAGTCTAATATGCCCCCATTACCTTTCTTCCCTTCCTTTCCTTTTGCTCTCCATGTGTTAATCAGGTTAATTAACAATCTCAGTTATTAATCAGTCTTCTCCCAGTGCCCACTCTGAGCTCCCAGGAAAGCAGTCTGGAGTTTTCTCCCCTTGACGTCAGTTATTTCAATCCTGCTATTTAGCTAAAACCATAGATTAAACAGGCCTGCATTTATTTTCCATAGTTTGAGAACTCTTAACAAAAGCCTATCACTTACTGCAATAAACTGAGAACAGAAATGATTTTGTTGTTTCCCAGAACAACTAATTTCAATTGATCTCATTAAGCGTAAAACGGGTTTTCCAGGTTAATGGTAATTCATCAACTGCACAACAATGGCATTTGCAGATGGGAACAGATCTAGGTGTTTGTTCTAAGGCATGCAAGGAACATTGTGAGAAACCAGTTTTAATAATCTTTTCTTCCATATTCATCATCAGGGAAATATGACTAAAGAAAATCTTTTATCCATCCTTAAATGCATTAATGCAAACAACTTAACTTAAAAAATAAACTTTATAAAGAAAAGCAACTCAACCAGCAAAAATCAGTTCACAAGTATAAAAGGTTTTCAATCAGTTTAATCTCCAAGAAGTGTTTATTGCTGTGTGTGAAGCCTAAACATTATTGAGATAAATGCCTTTGTTGTCTATGGAGATTTTGGGAAACAAAATCTGATGGCTTTATATTTTCTTTCTAGTTTTATTTTATTGTTTTTAAGATTGCAAACACGCAGGTAGTTCCAGCTTGATGGCACTTTTCAGATATGCTCAAAGTGATGAAAACCTTGGAGAACCGGAAAATAAAAATGATAGTCTGTTTCCAAAGCCAGGGGATTTTCACGTTAGTATATTTTGAGTTAAATTATTAGCATGTTCATTGCACCTGGACCGTTTTATTTGCTAATGATAACTACAGGAAAAAATCCACTCATTTGAAATAAGTATTTCTGAAAATTTCTCTATTGGGCATTGTGCTAGGTTCTGTCAGGTTAGCAGTAAAGAAGCAGGGAGAAACCCCTATCTTCATATAACTGGCTAGCTCAAGAGGAAGACAAAACTTTTAAAAACTTATCGTAATAAAGTACATTGTGCAATCTAGTAGGAAAGGCATGGGGAACTATATGAAGATACTGGAAGAGACACCTGGGAGACAAGTAAGGTATCCTAAGTATACTGGTAGATAAACCATTTAAGAAATTGTCAAAAAAAAGAATAAGGAGAATAGATAAAAGAATGGATGAGGTGTGTGTGTCTGTGTGTGTGTTAGCATATAATACAAGCATTGGATACAATTAGGGATATGGGTAGTCAGGTACAGATATTGATCAGAAAGAACTCAGTATTAACCTCTTTGAGTCACCCAAGAGTCTGTTTATTATTGCAGACAGCTCCAACATAAGGTCTCAAATCATTCTGTTAGCCAAGCCTGCATAAAATTGCTCACTGACTCAGTTTGTGTCAATTATGTTTCTTTCTAAAATAGAAGGTTGTTTGCTCTTAGTACCAGAAAGTTGGTCAGAGGACATAAACAGAAGAGATGAACAGGCAAGAAAGGGCTTGAGAATCCTAGTACCAGAGAGAATCTCTAATCACCTTTCTTAATTTCAAGCCACTGCATGTCACTCATTACAGCAAAAGAAGGGAACTCCTCAGCAAGATATATATGTCTTAAAGAGAGAATGTCTATACATTCTTGCCATTACAGTTGCATGACCTCATGGGGTTATCTTGTCAAACCCCAGGGACAAAGACTGGCTAAAACCAAAAAGAGCGGTCGAGCACTTTCAAGTGCTCAGTGTCATGGAGATGTAGATAGCCTTAATGCAAATCCTCATTTTCAAATTAGGACTTGTTTAAACTCTACATTGATGTTCTTCTCAGTGGCCCCATAGCTGTGGTGCTGTGATATCAATCCCATTCATATTTGGCTTCAAAAACATGGATGAAATTTGACATTTACTAAAATGTGAAGTATTATGGAAAGAATTAAAATACCATGAAAGAAAGTACATCATCATATTAGCTCCTCAGAAGTGGGACAGTTCAATTTTCCACTATTGCTTCCCTCAAGAGGATATTATGCCACTTCAGGAATTCTGGGAATGAATAAATGTTCTCAGTTCTTACTTGAGTTGAAACCATCTTAAGCAAAAAAAAACAAGATATTTAAAAATTAAACATGGCTTGAATGATGCCAGGAAGGAAAGCACACCATTCGTAAAGGATCTTTAAGTTTATCATGTATCTTAGGAAGACGGACATGACTATTACTGTTCACCCTCGATGTAGAGACTCTTTAATAATCATTTGTAACTAAGACATGTGTACATGCCTGAATTACATGAAAATAAGGCAAACATGATTCATACCACATTACCACATGAGCAAGAATCATGGATTTCAAACGGTACCTCTACCTTGCATATATTTTCAAGAGAAACACAAATGAAGCTTTTCTGAGCTATTACTTTTCCGTTTAATATTATTTAATTTTCAATTCACAAATGCATTCATTATTTATTTGAAGATAACTTCTAGGCAACATGTTTAGAAAGACATAAAATACACATATTGTTGCAACAAGAACATCTATTACTCATTTCAAATAAAAGACTGAACATGAACAATAGCTTAAAATCACTCCCAGTAAGGGGGAAATGTAGTATTCAGCAAAAAATAAATAACTGGGTCATTCTAAAAGTATTTATCAAACTCTAGAAAATAAAAAAAAAATTAGCCTCTCCTCAGCTGCCCAAGAAACAAGCTGGGGACATCTCCTTGGATACCTGGGAACCCCTCTAGAGTCAAATCTCTTGTCAACCCTAAAATGGCTTCCTTAATTAAGATATATACTTCCCTGCTCTCATATCCACCCTTCCTCCATCCCA
>LOJH01057980.1:1159-11474 GCA_001685095.1 Ellobius talpinus | reverse complement strand
TGGACTTCCCACAGGGTAGGGAACCCTGACTGCTCTTAGGACTGGAGAGGGAGGAGGAGGGGAAGGGGAGGAGGGAGAGCAAAATGGGAGGAGGGGAGGAGGTGGAAATTTTTAATAAATATAATCATAAAAAGTATGAAAAAAATTTACCTTGCATAATGAGATTGAATGCTATAAGAGAAACTTAACCTTGAAGATAAAATTTTTAGAATACTCCAATTCAAAAGTAATGATAGCTATGTTGCAAAAGTAAAATGGGCAAACATAAAATCAATATTCATTTATTCAAAGAAATGTACATGAAAATTCCACTTAACCAATCTAAACTTGGCAATGGACTAAGCTGTGAAATTCAAGAGTACAACACAGACTCAAAATTTAGTTAGAGAAAGTTGATTACAATTCCAGTATCCACCTTGCTGTGTGAGGTTTTCTTCAGTAGGTGATGTCTGAAAAGCTGCTTAACTGACAAGTGGCTTTGCTCTTACGCACATTTTTATCAGCTCATGACTCAATCTTTAAAGGTGCTCCTTGACAGACTTATAACTGTTAAATTTTATCTTCTTGCACTCAAACCCAGACACACATTTCACCCAATGACAAGAGTGTTGTTTGTCTAATTTTGGAGCCAATTATAACTGGACAGTTTTTTAAAATTTAATTTATGCTCATTATTATGTGTTTGTGAATGTACAGTTGGGTATGCTGTGACATGCATGAGGTAGTTAGAGACTGCACACTCCAGTTGCTTCTCTCCTTCCGCATCATATATGGCCTCCAGGGATGAACTCAGGCTGCCTGGCTCGCACTACAGCTGCTTTATGCATTGAGCCAACTGACTGGCCCTGAGCAGTCTTTTCTTTGTAAAATTCTGATGGTGGCATTGATTCTGGAAACTATTGTATCTCTACTTACAGATTGTGAACCTGTTAATGTGGGTGCAGAGTTAAGTTCTAGAGTTCCATATTCTTGAGAAACTGAAGCAACAGAGTCACTTGAGACTAAGAACTCAAGACCACTCTGAGTGACATAGAACATCATGCTTCAGAAAATGAATATATCAGATTTTAATTGTCTACATTTATGAGTGATATATATATATGCATCCAGAGTCACATATAGTATTAATATCCACACTAATATAAGAATAAACAACAAATTGGTAAACCACATTAAAAAAAACTCTAAATTTTACCACATGTGAACATAAGCTCTGAGACCAGAAAATTCCAGCCTGGAATTTATCCAAGTGTGTGCACCAGAACATGAGGTATGAAAGACTGCACACTCCAGTTGCTTCTCTCCTTCCACACCATATGTGGCCTCCAGGGATGAATTCAGGCTACTTGTCTTGCACTAACCTTTACTTAAATCAGTTAAAGTTAGCCAGGCGGTGGTGGCATACGCTTTCAATCCCAGCACTCGTGAGGCAGAGGCAGGCAGATCTCTGTGAGTTCGAAGCCAGTCTGATCTGAAAAAGGGAGTTCCAGGACAGCCAAGACTATTTCACAGAGAAACCCTGTCTCAAAAAGCCGAACCAAGCAAGCAAGCAAGCAAGCAAGCAAGCGAGCAAACAAACAAATACCCGGCTATAGTTGTGAAACTTTCAAATGTTAGTGAACATGAGAATGGATAGGTAACAGTTGTATGTTTATAAAAGGCAACCGCAACACATGTGCTCCTCACAAAGCTTGTATTTATAGCTCCCCCCGATATAATGAGGGAAGAGGTTAAATGATTGTATTCTGAAAAGTTCTATTACTGCAATCCTCAAGAGAGAACCAACTAAGGTGAAGGCAGGCATAGTGGTGTTTTCTACCAGGTTGCTTGTTCTGATAGTAAAGCATACATCGATAGATATGCATTTTAGGCATGTCATATCCCAACAAAATATTAGTTAAAAATACATCAACTGTGGGAGTTTCCTGATTTGGGGTGAGGGGTGGACAGAGGATGATAGAACAGAATGGAGAGCAGTTCTCTCGTTGACTTAATTCTTTGTCCCTGGCTGGCTTGCTAAATTCAGTATCTCAGCACTGGGGACTTGCCAGCTCAGATTTTGGATCCTCAGAGGCTCACAAACTTCCTGCGTGGGCTCCCCCTGCTCGGCGTCGGTTGAGGATGGATGCATATGGGGACGCAGAATGAAAACAAAAACCAAAAAACCCCAAAACCTAACTCCTCTTCAGTTCCACACAGCAGTACAACAGAAACGGCAGAGAGAAGAGCAAAGCTGTGGGGTGAGCACAAAAGGCCCACGCTAGTGCCAGCGTTTCAGTTGTCGCCGGCTGGACAGCTCCTGGATGACTTCCGGTCCTGGGGTGGACCAGTGGGGCAGGTAGGGTTCTTGGTCCCATTGGGACTGACCTCTGTTCTCCTGCTTGTTAATAATAGCGGGAACTAAGTCTTAACGACGAGGAATAAAGCCTCAACTGCCTTGCTTTTTGTTTGAGTTTAAATCGCAAACCTGCAGTAGTGAAGGGAACCTCTCCTAGGGAGAAGCTCCGGAGCGCAGCTCGCAGACTTTTCTGAGGGCCAGCGCGGTGGCTCAATCCCAGGAGTCACAAACTTGCCAGGATTAGAAACAAATCAGTTAAACCCACTTCGTGCTCATTGCACTTTTCGAGACATTCGAGTGCATGAAAACTCCTGCGGGTTCCTTGAAAAAAGAGATCATGCTCCCCAGGTCTCTTTCCAACCTCTCCTTGCCCGCGGAGGCGAATGAGAGCGAGCTGGTTCCCGAGGTGTGGGAGAAAGATTTCCAGCCTGGCTCAGAAGGGACCACTGCGGAGTTGGTGATCCGCTGTGTGATCCCGTCCCTCTACCTAATCATCATTACGGTGGGCTTACTGGGCAACATCATGCTGGTGAAGATATTCCTCACCAACAGCGCAATGAGGAGCGTCCCCAACATCTTCATCTCTAACCTGGCGGCTGGGGACCTGCTGCTGCTGCTGACCTGCGTTCCAGTGGACGCCTCCCGCTACTTTTTTGAGGAGTGGGTGTTCGGCAAGCTGGGCTGCAAACTCATCCCCGCAATCCAACTCACCTCGGTGGGGGTTTCTGTGTTCACGCTCACAGCCCTCAGCGCTGACAGGTAAGAATATAGGCAGCAAGGGGATAAACTGGATAAGTGATGGGCAAGGACAGGGGCCCAGCATGGTTGGGAACCGGGATGTTCCATCCAAGGAATAAATGTTAAGATAGTTTGGGGTTGGAGGTGGGGAAAAGAAAGCGTATGTATGTAATGGAAGCTTAGTAACTCGAGTTAAAAAAAAAACGTAATGAGAAGCGAAGTTTCAAAACATATACAAACTATTCAAACACTTTAAACTCGCACACGCTAGTAGGATTCTCCCACACACTTTGGAAACATTACTATGAATTTCATAGAAGATCTACAGCATAAACGAGTTAAAGTTCAATTGTCGTCCGGATTTTTTTTTAAATTTATTTCTCTGTGTGTCTAAACTTGTGCAAGCTCTTTCCTGATTCAGTAGGGTGATATTCTCCCCTGTTAGAACACTAAGTTCAACTTGGAGAAACTGCTCCGTTTGGTCTGTGCACCATTTACAATGGGAAGTAAATATTATTTGTCTTCAGTGAAAACAATTAGAATTATAAGTGATCTTTAAAAATAGGATCTCATGTCTTCCTGTTTGAAAACCTTAAGTTCTTCTAGTTCTTGGTGAAATCAAGTGATCCCCTCCCCCATAATGCTAAATTGTATTGTCTTAAAACAATGCTAGGGCACAGCCTTCATTATCAAATCTGCTTTCATATACTCTAGCAGTGCAAGCATTCATTGTTCTCCTTGGCAGACCAGTTGGTCAACGTTGTCATTTTCCATGTATGGATCCTGAAGCTCAGAGAACGTAAGTCCTCCTGTGATTTCTGGGAGAAAAATCCAGGCTTACTGAACGGAGGCTAGGACTGTTATCCTGGGCTGTCTGCATCAGAGTTTCAGGTCTTTTATGCAGGTGGGAATGTCTAGATGGTTGTTTGGGGGCAATATTTGTAATTAGGAGCTGTGGTCTCTTTCTCTTGGGAATGAAGGACAGACTGAAGTTATTTAGCTAAACAATTTAACTTGGCTATAAGAATGGTATTTGTTCTCCTTATTAATTTGCATATTGAATTATTAATGATTCAGGATCTGAGATTCTGGGGCTTGGATATACTTTCTTTATACTAATTTGGAATAAAAGAAGTAATATATATTGGAAGTACGACAATATTCAGTGGAGAGTCTTTTTGATGCTGTTGTCAAATACTCAGTTTATATTGCATACTATTTCAAATTACTACTTGAAAAGTGATTAAAATTTTAAATAATTTATGAACCTTATTTTGTCTTTTTGGCACCAGTTCTATTATCTTTTCAAAAGTTTTATTTGAACTTCAAGGCTAAAATTGACATTTGTGCTTGGCTGTTCTTCTTTGGGTGATCAATTTTAATCCGACTGTTAAAGAAGCATAGTTAGAACAAAACACAATGATTAGCCATCACAATAGGTGAACCTGACACAGAGCATTCATTTTAAAAGTATGGCATTAATAGCAATACTCAGGGCTTGAGTTTATTTCACACACAAGTTTTCCAATCTATTGTCATGGAAACAAGTAGGTTTGCCCTGATCAGAGTCAGAAGACTGAAGACTCTCCTGCATTTAGGACATTCTGGGGGCATCATGTACATACCACAGCAATTATGTAGACAAAATGATGCTCACATTATAAAGGCAAAGACTGGCGCATTGCCTCTTTTGGACCATTGAGTACCCTGGCTGTTTTCAATTTGGAAAAATCAACAAAGCTTAAATAAAAATGTCAATAACATGACAAGAATTAAAAGGAAAGAAAACAAGTGTTGGGAATATGAAAGAAAAAAATATAGGATGACCCATACTTTCACAAAAGGTAATTAATTTTTTGAGAACTTTCTAGTCATCATCCAAAGAAAAAGTTGCCTTTTATAGTAAGAACCCAGCATGATTTTTTTTACAGAGCCATAGTTACAGAATGAGCTGCTATTTCTGCACCTAATTTATTACATTTGTATTAAATAAAGCATGTGATACTATATGTGACTGTAGTAAATTATGTCTTTTGCTCAATTGATTTCAATCACTGCTAGATCACTTCCATTTTCCTTCTCATTAGAAGTAGCATCATTGACTTAAAATGGGCTGTGTTATTCTTGAATATCAATACTGTTTTCACAATTCAGTTATGGCTGTGTGATTATTTGTTTACTTGTGACACACATGGTAAGTAAGATGGGAATGTGCCAGTCTGGATTTTATGGCATTTGGGTCCTCATTGCAGCCCTTTTAAACACAGATTTTACCTGAAGAAGGATGACAAAATACCACAAAACTTATGCTCCTAAGGTAGGGTTTACCTAATATGAAATCAAGACTATTACCTTCAGAGAAAGCATCTGACTCTCTAAACACTGAACTTCTGCTGTCCCCCAAATCCACTGTGCACGTGAACCCACTGCCCTGGAAATCTTGCAGGAAGCCTGAAGCGATGACGCCCATTGCTACCTGTTTCCAAGCATAATCTTTGTGCAGACTTGAAAAATATTAGTATAGTAAAGGCAAAATCTCTCAATGCACGTCCTATGGACTTTGTCACTCAATCTTTGTACAAACCCAATTTATACTTCTTGCCCCACCCCACTTCTCTAGGTGATTCTGATGTTTGATGCACACTGAACATTACTAGACAGTCTCCCCTGTACACTTCCTGTCCCAACCCACTATTTAACAGCTCCACTTACCATGATTGATTTTTCATTAATGATATCCTTAATACTCAGACCAATAGCCATTTACTGAGCACACACTGTGTGCTCTGGACATTTTACCATGGATTAGTGAAGCATCAATGAGCAATAGCCTTTCTTCTATGGCATTCTTCCTGCACATTAATGTTCAATAACATAAAAGACAGTAGCTTAACTAGACATGCTCAAAGAAACAAAGATTTTTGAGATGTTCTGATGACTTTTGCAAGAAGAAAAAGATCTATTTTTATTTTATATTATGATTAAACTCAATTTTATAATTACATTAAATTTACACTTCATACAGATATCATAAATGAGATTCAAATTAATGAAGAAATCATTCACTAAAGTTTAATATATGGATGGTGATTATACTTCTCTATGGCTGTCTATTGATTGGTTATTCTTTAATTCAGTTTTCAATTAGGAATATCTCTCTGAGACTATTTGTAAGGGAAAATGTAACATTTTACACATATCTGCCATGCTGCTGAGTTTAATTAAATAGGTTTTATGCTGAGGGACATCTTTCTCATGTTTTATGTAAATATTTGAAGAAAGCATGATAAAACATGCCCACTTTAATATGCATTAGAGGACTTTATTTACCACTTTATGCTTTTCCAAAGATATACTTGCAGCATTAATATTTTTCAGAGTTGTATCTGTAGCTCAGTGGTATAATGCTTGCTTTACATACATGATGTGTTGGGTTCATTCCCTAGTACTCTCTCCTCCCCCCCAAAACAAACAAAAATAAACAAAAAGACACAGTTGCAAAATATGTTACAGTTTTTTAATCTGTTGTTTCTTCTAGTGTATTTCTTTGTTTATAGAATTTATACTATTGTCTTTTCATTCAGTTGTGTATTATTTAAAGATTTCCTGAGATATATTTCTTGCAGAAGGTGACAAGAATTATCCTTGCTGAAAAGGTCATCCTCATCTTTACCCTACTCTCCATCTAGGTTTATTTTCTCAAATTAATTTTCGCCTATTGCTAGTAATCTTACCACAATGAACAGTTTATATATTTTATTACCATTTAAGTTTCTAGATCTGAAGTGCATATTATAATCTGAAGGTTTGTGTCATCCTAAAATTCATAAACTGAAATCTTCTCCCACAAAACAATGATAGCAGGTACTAGAAACTTTAGGAGGTGATTAGGTCTTTAGAGTAGGGTCATTGTAAAAACAACTCCAGAAGGACCCAGTAGAAGACAGCTTATGTTCTGTATGTGAAGGCACAGTGAAACCACTAACTACGGGTAGAAAGAAAGGCGTTGGTGGGAACAACCTGCCAGGTTGCCTTGGAGAATAGATGTTAGCAGCTGGTCAGGAAAGCAGGTTGGTTCTATATGATAGTCATCAGGGTGGGGTGCTTGAGATGAGCGGGCTGTCTCAGAATATGAGTCCTTTCCCACCTGTCATGACTGCAAATTGCCACTAAGATACAAGAGGTGAGAGGATAGACTTCTATATGGTATAACAAAATAAAATAGGCCTATGAAAACAGAATACTCTTAAATGCTCAGTTCTTTCAATTGTACTGTGGAGGAAAATCCCACTCTGGACTCGTATCTGAGGTTTATTGATTAGGAAAACGTTAAGGAAAAATGCGTAAAGTCTCAAACTCTGAAGTTATGAGACAAGAATCAAGGTAGAATTTAACTGCATTCCTTTGTAACCCAGTTATTTCCCTTAGCTAGCAATTATAATGACAGTTTGGAAATGAACACATTTATGTAAAAATAGAATAGCTTATCAAATTCATTGAAAAATGATACATGTACTGTGCATTGATTGAAGATAAAATCATTGTGAAAGATTCAATCATCACTGCTTAGGAGATTCTACTTTAAAATATTTTCCTCTTTCTGCTTACGCTCTGTGCCAAGAAGGCCTGGAATGAATTGGAGACACTGAGATGCCAGGGAGTTTGTATCCTCCGTACATTAGAAAGCAGCTAGGATAAAACAAAGTATTGGTACCTCTACTTCCAGAGAAATTTATTCCCCCTCTCTCCTCCTTTTCTTTCTCCTTCCCTTCTTTCTCTTTTCTTTCTTTTATCCTCCATTTCCTTCTTTATTCCCTCCCTCCCTCCTTTCTTCCTAGAGAGTAACCTGAGTCTCTTGTCCTAGGTACAGAGCTATCGTGAACCCCATGGACATGCACACTTCTGGTGTGGTGCTGTGGACCAGTGTGAAGGCTGTGGCCATCTGGGTGGTCTCTGTGTTGTTGGCAGTTCCAGAAGCTGTGTTTTCTGAAGTAGCACGAATTGGTAGCTTGGATAACAGCAGTTTCACAGCATGTATACCTTACCCACAAACAGATGAGCTGCATCCAAAGATTCACTCAGTGCTCATTTTTCTTGTCTATTTCCTCATACCACTTATTATTATAAGTATTTATTATTATCATATTGCAAAGACTTTAATTAAAAGTGCACACAATCTTCCAGGAGAATACAATGAACACACCAAAAAGCAGGTAAGTTGGGTCAGGATCTGTGTGTGTGTGTTATTTTATGGGTTGTTAATCCTATGAAATATAAAGACAGCCTATGGGCTTTCAATTGCTTTACCTGAAGGATTCTTGGAGAATTTCTTGTATGTGTTTGTGCCATATATAAATGGAATCTACCTGGATCCCATTTATAAGATATCTGAGCCTTTGACAAGAATTGGAATGTTATCAGTAGAAACTAATGTCCCTATGCTTGGTGACAGTTATGTTGGTAAAGAACCTGCTTAGTAGTGTGAGGACTGAGTTCAGGTCCCCTGAAGCCATGTAAAAATGTCAGGCATGGGCCATAACTAACAGCAAGAGGAGGAAATGTGAAGACAGGGAATTCCCTGGAACTTGCTGGCCAGTTAGTCTACTATCTGTACAAAGGGTTCAATGAGAGAACCAGCCCCCCAAAACAAAGTAGAGAGTGATAGTGGAATACACGGTCAGCTTCTGGCTTCTACATACAAGTACATATGCACACATGCATTCACATGCACATCTATTGGGCAAGAACACGTTACAGGGAGGCAATGGCTGCTTGTTGCCAATTTGAAGACAAACTTAATCTGAGATAACTGGAGGTGGTGGTAGATGTTGATGGACTGAGAGAATGGAGCCTTGAGTCACCAATCAGCAGCAGAAGCTGGCAGAGGTTTCCATGGGGCAGAGCAGCCTTCATTAATTATCAACGTGAAGAGTCGACATTCATTTTAGAGATTCAGATATCGAACCAATGTTTCAAACAAACAAATCATTCATTATTTAAGTATAAATAGAAACATGGAGGAAAAAATCTATGCAGTAGGTTCACTGTGTCCTTTACTTTATATAACTAGACATATATATATAAATATACATATATATATATATATATAAAACTAGTTCTTAATCTAACTTGTATCACAATTGGATGTTTGAGTTTTGATCTCATTTAAGTTGTATTCTTCGAATACCCACAGCTTTTTTTTTTAATGCTGCTAGTTCTGCCTTATTTTTGTAAATTTCCCCTTGGAGATTTATAAACCATGGTTAGGTACCTGATTCTTGACATTTTCCAACATATCATCTCAAAGTCCAACTTTCTAGAACTTGAGTCTCCAGTTTTCAGAATGCCATGGAGGTTTCACACCCATGCTGCATTAACTAGGGCGGATACCATGAGGACTCTAAACTCCCTATGCATACTTCCTAAAACGGTTGCATTGTCTAATGTAGGGCACCGAGATGCAACAGTAGGACCACTGCATTCTATTTCTCAGTGTCAGCTATGTATGCTTCAGCTTTTAGACTTTCCCTTTTTTTTCTTAAATATTCTAGCTGCTGACCAAAGTCTCCATCTCAGAAAACATGAAGACGGTTGTCAGTGTCTTCTGATAAATTGTGTCCCTAAAATATTTAAGCAAATTGGGAAATAAGATCTAAATTTTGTACTCTATATTTTATAGAAGAATTCTTAAGTTAAAATATTAAATGTCTGACTTTGAATTCTACTTATTACAAACCTAAAGTTGTTTTTACAAAACAGTAAGCATAGCATAAATTTTATGAAAAAAACTAAAATATAACCCAGTTTAATAATGTTAGTAGAGTTGATAGTTACATCATAAGTTTAAAAATCATTTTATCCACCTATTTTTTCTATCTATCTATCATCTCTCTATCTGACTATATGTCTGTCTATCATCTATATCCATCCATCTATGTGTCTATCATTTATCTACCCTCTATCTATTTATATGTGTGTGCATACTTATACATTCAGCCCACAGTGAGTGTATGACAATTTGAGGACTGCTTCCTGGAGTTATTTCTCTTTTTCTACCACATGGGCCCTGAGTATTGAATTCAGTTCACTAGGTTTAACATTTTATGGATTTAGCCACTGAGCCACCTCTCCAGTTCAGGGGCCTAAATCTCAATGTTTACTTATTTGTTTTTTATTATCTACTTTTATATATGTGTGTGTGTGTGTGTGTGTGAGAGAGAGAGAGAGAGAGAGAGAGAG
>LOJH01057979.1:0-11474 GCA_001685095.1 Ellobius talpinus | reverse complement strand
ATTTTTTTTTATTGATTTTATTGAGCTCTACATTTTTCTCTGCTCCCCTCCCTGGCTTTCCCCTCCCCTTCAACTCACTCCCATGGTCCCCATGCTCCCAATTTACTCAGGAGATCTCGCCTTTTTCTACTTCCCATGTAGATCAGGTCCATGTATGTCTCTCTTAGGGTCATCCTTAGTTATCATATAAATGCAAATCAAAACAACTCTTGAGATTCCATCTTACACCTATAAGAATGGCCAATATCAAAAACACTGATGACAACTTATGCTGGAGAGGTTGTGGTGTAAAGGGAACACTCCTGTATTGCTGGTGGGAATGCAAGCTGGTACAGCCCCTTTGATTATCTATATGGCAATTTCTCAGAAAATTAGGAAACAATCCTTCCTCACTTCCCTATTTTATAATGTGTATTAATGGCAGTATTTAAGAGCTCTAGACATTTAGGTTATCTTCATTTATTGCATGTGTTGACCCACATCTATTTCAAGAGATTTTGGTTTATACACATTTAATTGCTTTTTGCTTATCTGTCACCTATTTGCCCTTGAATATAAGCACTACTATGAACCTGATATCCTTCTGTGTTTATTTCTTTACTAAACCAAACTACATTTCTTGAATCTTCTGAAATCCAAGCAACAACGCTTAGGTATTCTAAAGTTAGCTTTATATAAATGTAGGAACTTGTTCCATATAAACTGTGCCAAGATATGGCTGTTGGAGAAACTTTGGTCTATAAATGTGAATAAAATCTTGTTGTATATGCTAAAAGATGTCATTGGTAAGAACATGGCTTTAGTAGAAAGTGATAGGACTGATTGTAATAATCATCTTTGACCCATATGGCACTTGAGTGATAGCTTCTGACTCAGCCTCCTTATTTCAAAGGACACCGTTTAAGTAATGCCTCCATATTTCACTTATTATCACTTATAAAATAGAACCTTGATTAGTTAAATGTAACTATCAGAAACATAGTAGACTTAGGATCATTCCCATTTATAGATGATTAAACAGTATCAGGCAACACAAAATCAAGAGAAATGAACTTTTACGTATGATTTTCTTACACAGTTCTAGTATTGTCTTTGTTAGAATGTCTATTACTGTGATGAAACACCCTGGCCAAAAGCAACTTGTGGAGGAAAGGGTTTATTTCAGTTTATAGCTCAACACCATGGTCCATTGCTGTTGAAAGTCAGGGCAGGAACTTAGACAAGGTAGGAATCTGGAGGGAAAGAGCTAAAGAAGAGGCCATTGAGGTGTGCTGCTTCCGTGGCCAGCCCAGCCTGCCTTCTTATACCATCCAGGTACCCTTGCCTAGGGATAAGCACCAACCACAGTGGGCTAGGCCCTCCCACTTCAATAATGAATCAAGGAATTGAACCATAGTCTTGCCTATAAGCCAAACTGGTGGGGGCATTTTCTCAATTGAGTTTTTTTCTTCCCAATGACTCTAGCTTGAGTCAAGTTGACATAAAACTAGCCAGCATAAGTGTCTTGGGAATCAATGCCAAAGGTTTGTCTACTATGATAGGACTGCATGACATTAAGGATGAAATTCATCATGATATTTGTTCCCAAAGCCATTAGTTCCCACATCAAATAGTAGTTTTGTTTATATTGCTTGCTTGAAAATAAACAGTAAAACCATTTTACCTTGTTATTATTATTATTGTCCAAGGTAGTTCAAACTAAATTCATTAAAGTTGTATGTCATAAAGAATAACTGTGAGACTAGTAATTCAGAAATCTAAGAAAATGCTTTCAAACATAAGAAATTAATTGTAATCTGTTGAGTCTTATGGTAAAACCTATCATCTCAACTACTTGGGAGGCTGAGGCAAGAAGATCACAAAAAATACCTGCTTAGACAAGAGAGTGAATTTAAAACCACCTTGGACAACTTGGTGAGATCCTGTCTCACAACCAGAAAGTAAAAACTGGGGGCATTTAGGGACATAGCTCAATAGTAGAGTTCTTGCTTACCCTGCAGAAGATTCTAGGTTCACTTCCTAGTACCAGAGAATGGGTGATGAGAGAGGAAGAAAAAGTAAAGAAAAAAAAAGAAATAAAATTGATGATTTGGGATGAAAGAGTTAGGAAGCTGTAATTCTTCCCTACAATCTCATTAATTCAACCATAAAAATGAATACATTCCATTTTTTGTGAGATCCAAAAATAAGTTGAGAAATGCCTATAATGCAGAGAAACACATAATCAGCTGTGCAGGAATGATAGGAATTCCAAGAAATCCTTTCAGCATTATCTCTTTAAAGACACAGGACTAAATAACTGGAAGAATCTGTCCCTTTCCAAAGATTCAACTTTTTCCTGGGAATTTGTAATATATAATGTCTTCAGTGTTCTAGTCTATCTGGGTTTGTTTAATAAGACTACTTCTGATCTGATTGGTGGACACTGTCAAGGAAGTAGTGAGGGTAAAATGTTATGGCTGCCAGTTACCATAACCCGTCTCTTGGCTCTTCATGTAGTGAATGGAAGAAAAATTCTAGCCAGATTATTTCTGGTGAGAAAAGGAAGTATATTGTGCATCTAGTACCCTATATTCTATTGTATTGTATTTTAATTTAATTTTATTGTATTTTGCATGCCATTGGTGTTTTTGTCTGCATGTGTATGTGTGTGTATGAAGATGCCAGATCCCCTGGAAGTGAGCTACAGATAGTTGTGAGCTGCCACGTGGTTGCTGGGAACTGAAATCAAGTCCATGGGAAGAGCAGTCATTATTCCCAACTGCTGAGCCATAACTCCAGCCCCAGTTTCTTTGGGGACTACAGAAAGAACGGGCTGTCTTGTGGTATCAGTGAGAACCTGGCATAATCTAGTAGCCTTAAGACCTGTGAGGTCAGAGAATATAGTTTATATTGGCTGTTAGTATAGTCCCCCTTCCCCCTAGCTCAGCTTCGAGTAGATGACCCTAGAGCCAGATTCTCTCTAGGAGTTGAGGACTGTATTTTTAATCATTTATATTCTCTCTCTCTCTCTCTCTCTCTCTCTCTCTCTCCCCTCTATCCCCCTTTCTATTCCCTCCTCCTCTCTATCCCTCTCTTTCTTTCCTTCTCTCTCTCTCTGTCTCTCCTCCTTTCTCTATTTCAGCTAAACATTTTGGGGTTCATTCATTTTATCTTTCACTTTAAAACATTTATATTTAACCGGTTTCCACTCTAATCTTTACTGTTTCCTTTCTTTTTTTCTGTGATTTGGGTTTAATTTGTTCCTCATTTTCTATGTTCCTGTGGTGGAATCTTGGATTAGTGATTTGGGATCCCTTTCCCTTTCTAATAGAGGCATTTAAAGCTATAAATTCCCCGTTAAGTATTGCTTAGTTGAAAATAGATTAATTTATTGCTGATTATTTTTACTTCAGCAGATATAGTAGTAGTTTGGCAGAAACTGTCCAGATATTTATTCTATTAGGACATTGGGGTTGAATATTTAGTACCCTGCCAAAACTACAATCTTTAGTGGCATATACACTGTTGCTGAAAATTCTGTTTTGTCCAAAACATTTTTTTCTTCTAAAGAAAGATTTTTCCAAAACCATTTCCCTAGCTGTCCGCCATTACTTGTTTAGTTTCTGCCTTGTGTTTTCTGAGACTTCTCATTTTACTAGTTCAATTATTTTATATGATTACTTGGAGCTGAATGGAGGTGAGGTGAGAGAAATAGTATTCCAGATGATGAAAAGAACTGGAATTAGGAAGCTTACATTTTATTCTCAATTTTGGTGCTCATCAAGACCAGACATACCTTGGATGAAGAGATGATGTGATTTTAGAGGTCTCAGGATGTCATTCTTCATACTACTTTCTACCTGACTTGTCTGGTCAATGCCTATTTGTTCATTAAGCCTTGACTTGAGTGCATTTGTACTTGCTTTAACTTCCTCTCTTTCAATGCTCTGTCTTAACTGCTTGTCTACATTATCTTCTTGTTGCTTTCACAGAATATTATCCTGACCAGAGAAACTTAAGTGAGGAAAAGTTTATTTGGCTCACAATTCTGGGTTAAAATCCATCACTGTGAAGGTCAAGGCAGCAAGGAGTTGGAAGCAGATAGTTTCATCACAAACAGCAGTAAGAGTAGAGAGCAATAAATTTATGGTTACTCTTGTGTAGCTTTTCTTACTCTTACAGAGCTCAGGACTCCAGTGTAGTGAATGGTGCTACCCACAGTGGATGGATATTGCTACCTAAATTAAGGTAACCGGATAATCCAATAAATATAAACCCACAGGTTGACCTGGTCATGATTATTCCTCATTGAGATCTTCTTTTCAGGTAATTATAAATTATATCAAGTTGACAATTCAAACTAGCCATTTCTATCTATTAAAGCAATTATCATATTTTACTGTACTACTGCTTGCTTATCTGTTCTCTAAGGGCAAGTTCGTCAATTTGCTTTGCATTGTGTCTATAACTAACAACATTTGGTATACTTGTTAAATAAAAACAACTGATTTATAAAATTTAGCTTTTTTATTTTGTGTATGTTTATTCTTCAATGTATATTTTTCATATCCTTTTTATGGGTCCTTTTTAGAAGTAGCACTAGAAGAAAACTGGTACAGATAGGAAAATGGACTTCTGGATGGCAAATTGTCCTGACATAAGGGCAGTTTTCATACTCACTTCCCCAGACTATGAATAGTGCCTCTTCATTCAGATCAATAAGGTTTTCTTATAAACATTGTCTTGGTAAAATTTTAGCATTTCCATATTATTATCAGCGATAAAATGAAAAGAATATATATTTAGAATGCTGATCCCAGAAAACTGACCTGGTGGTCTTTTGCCAGAGAAATATGTTCAGATTTAAGATTATGTCAAGGCCTTATGTTCTAAGAATAATGTTAATGATTTACTATTCTTTAAGCATGAAAGTAAGAATATAAAAGGAAATCTTTTTATAAAAATTCCTCTTGATTCTATTTTCTATGGTGTCGATCTAGAAATGCTCTAGTGACTCACAAGGGATGCTGCTGGAAAATGGTATAATCTCTCCAAAGCAAGTCCTAATAGGAGGGAGGTCATGAGGTCATTGGGGTATGCCCTTACAGGAGATAGTGAGGCCCTGATCTTCTCCTCTTTCTTCTGTGTGGGTCATAAGGTGAGAGACTTTCTCTGCCATGTCCTTTCATCCTGATGTGCTGTTTTGCCACAGGATAAAAACAACTGAGCCAATCAGTCAGGGACTGGAACCTCCTCAACTGTAAGCTACAGTAAACTTTCTTAAAGTTGGTTATCTGAAGTATTTGTTGCTGTGATGAAAAGGCAGCCCACATTGTAAGGGAAAAGAGCTGACTCCTTCAAGTTGTCCTCTTTCCTTCACATGCAAATCACAACACACACATGCGTGTGTGCATGCACACACACAAAATAAATAAATGTAAAGAATGGAGAGCTGTTTGAAATCCAGAATGATAATATTCTTATGTGTACAGAAGCTAAAACATTTGTTTTCATCTTCTTGATTTTAGGATACTTATAAGAAATTCTGCTCAGAAATAGCACATTAGTTTTGTACATTATTTTAAATTTATTTTGGTTAAAAAGTGTAACTATATAATATAACCTCTGTACATTTTTTATAATTTGCACAATATTTTGTGTATAGTAATTTTTGTGTATACTCACACAGTAATAGATTCATACAAAACAGTTTTTGAGGTGCGCTATGGACAGTGACTGTATTTACTTACCAGCACCCTCCTATTTCCCTCACTTCTCTTTCTTTCACCCCCTTGTCATCTTCTGTCACTCAGTTTCATTTCTGCTTTATTTGATTTTTTTGTTGTTGTTTGTTTTGGTTTTTATTTCTTCTCATTTAAACTTTATTGGTTATTTGTAATTTTATATGTGTTTCAGTCATGTACACTTTCCCAACTCTTCCCAAATTTGGTCCTCATTCCTTACCAGTCCACCTCCACTTTGCATCCTTCCTCTTTTCTCTTGAAGACCAACTGCATAGCCAAAACATTCTTAGATATAAGTTTTGACTACGGTATGGTCGACTTACCAGAGTATTTTAAGAAAAACCATTTCTCCATCTCCTAGCAGCTGACAATTGATAACTCCATAGCTAGGGCTGGGATTTTGTGCCTGTCTCCATCACCATCCTGATATTTTGTCTGACTTGGACTTACATGTATTTTGTGTTTTTCTGTGAGTTTCTATGTGCAACAGCCCTGCTGTGTCCAGAAGGCACTGTTTGCTTGTAGTCACCCACCATCTTTGACTCTTACAGTCTTCATACTCCTTCTTCTGCCATGATGCTGAGCCCTGAGTGGAGGGGCAAAGTGCAATGCTCCATTCAGAGTACACTTATTCTTTACACTTCAGCCAGTTGTGGGTCTCTGGGTTAATTACGGTAAATAGAGGCTTCTTAGATGGGGGTTAGAGATAGATTGGTCTAGTCATATAAAGCTAAATTATTAATGAGAGTACAATGCTCTCTGTTTAGAAGAACAGTAGGTTCTCCTCTGGAGCACATGACCAGTCTAGCCACAGGTTCTTCACCCATTATAGTGCCAGGTGCAGGTTTTATCCTGTAGAACAGGACTTGTGTCCAATCAGAAAGCACTCATTTTCTCCCATGATGTTCATGCCACTGTTTCACCAGTGCACATGCCTTGCATTTATAGCTCACAAGGTTTTCAGCTCAATATGACTGATGATAACTTTTCTTATCTGATTGTGTACACAGCACCCTCCAGAACTGTGAAAGCTAGCTAGTAGAGATGAAGTTAAGTCAGTGCCAGCCTGATCTTTCCATGTTCTGTGACTGAAGTATGTGGTATCTTTAAAGGATTGTTACCATTAAATTCTGGAGGTAACCAAGAAAAATAACAGTGGCTTATAATGTTTGGGTGTCTATAGGACCTCACTGGCCAACAACTCCAAGAGAAGTAGCTCATTTTTGATACTTGGCTTTTTATTTGCTACCCTCTGATGTCTAGTAGGGGCATTGTTACCTTGTTATAGAGGAATTTCATTTGAACACTTTATGAATATGTATTCACACACATATATAAGTTTCTACAGCAGTCTATTTCCTTACATCTTTTAACAAAGGTTTTAGTGTTTTTTTATCCCTCCCCATCCTCCTGCTCCACTCTGCCCTTCATCCTTTCCTAGTTTAACCCTTTCTGTTCCATTATTGTCCCTTTATCCTTTACAGCAGTGTATTCTGCCCACCTTCTATTGAAAGTCCCTGCCCATGGTCTCTGAGTAATTTTCTGATATCTTTTGGTATTTTATATGCGACACATATACCTGGTAATAGAAAGCTAACATCTATGGGTGAGAGTAAACATGTGATGTTTTTTCTTCTGAGTCTGGGTTATTTCACTCAAAATGATTGTTTCTAGCTCCATCCATTTGCTTGTGGATTTTATTTTCCATAATGGACAAATAATATTCTATTGTATAAATATATCCCATTTTCATTGTCTATTCATCACTTGATGGATAGCTAGGGTATTTCCATTTTCTGAAATTGTGACGAGATCAGCAATTAATATGGATGAGCAAATATCTCTGTAGTAGGATTTAGACTCCTTTGTGACCATGGCTTAGGAATGTTATATCTGGGCTATATGATAGTTCAATTTCTAGCTTTTTGAGGAATCTTTACATTGATTTCCACAGTGGTGCTCCAGTTTATATTTTTACCAGCAATGATTAAGTGCTCTGCTTTCCCTTCTACACAATAATATTTATGTCATTTTTTTACCTTATCCATTTTGTTTGGGGTAAAGTGAATATTTTTACTTAAAAACTATGAAAAGTTTATGTGGATTGATAATACTGCAAAATGTACTATAAGAACAACATACATGTTTTTAATGAGAAGGTTTATCTGCTAGATTCATCTGTAGGCAGATAAGGAAAGCCTGGAGCAGTGTTCCTACCTAGAAAGGACAAGTTGTGGGCAGTTATCATGATAGGTGGGAGACATACAGACTTGTACAAATTGGTACAGACATGTATAGATTAACACTTGTATAGATTTCCATTCTTTTTCTTATTATGCCTAAAAATGACGTGTAACAAACATGTAAATAAATAAGTATCTTGGTTGGTACATATTTTAGTTAATTTTAATCTATCTCTTTATACAAATATTTTTATGAAATTTTACTAGGAATATAATGACAATTCTTATTTTAAATGTTACGGGTATATTGTTTATCTAAATGGTTTATATTTCACTTACTGTAAATGTGTCTTGCCCTCTTCCATCATACCCTCACCACCATTAATATTATTGATAGTTTAAATTTCTGTCAAGCTGACAAATGCTCTATGACTGGCTTGCAGTTTCCTGATCTCTTAAGAGAACTGAGCATTGTTTATTTGTTCTATGAATTACAGGTGATTTCCCTTGCCTTATTTTCAAAATGTGATTTTTTTTCTATTTTGTATTAATGTATAGACTTTATTATAAATATTAACAGTTTTGTTAAATATATATTACACATGTTTATCTATGTTGGTGGGGATTAATACACATGAGCATATGTGTAAAAGGCCTATGGATGACCAGACTAACTTCAGGATGCCCATTGCTCCCTAACTTATGTGTTGGGATAGGGTATTACTAGTAAGGCAGCATGGTTAGCCATCTTGCTTAGAGGATCTTCTCTCTGCTTTCAGCACACTGGAATTAAGGTGAGCTGCCATGCCCAAGTAACATTTATGTTGATTCTTGGGTCTTTATTCTTTTTGTTCACATGGTGAGTACTTTAACCATGGAGCAATCTCTCTGGATCCTTATAGTATATTTTTTTATTTTGTAAAGTCTCTCAGTTTTTAAAATCAGAATTCTTTTATAATTCTGAAATCTATGATATTACTAACATTTAATTGAGTTTAAATGCTTACAGAGGTTAAATTTCATAGCGATTCATTTACTTTCTCAGGGAGGAAAGAAGTGCACATTAAAATTTGAGCTTCTAGACCTTAGAGAGTAGACAAAAAGTGAAAAAGCTGTAGAATAAAGAAGACTCTAGTGCCACCCATGATCTTCTCCAGACTCAGTGGTCCTTGGTGCCCACTTGTAATAAGTTATTGCTCGTGCATTTCCGGGCTGCCCAGACCCGAATAATCACACTGAAACTATATTAATTACAACAGTGTTTGGCCAATAGCTTAGGCGTATTCCTAGGTAGCTCTTACATATTAAATTAACACATTTATACTAACCTGTGTTTCACCATGAGGCTGTGGCCTACCAGTAAGGTTCCAGCACCTTTCTCCTTTGGCAACTACATGGCATCACCTCAACTCTGTTTTCTTTCTCCCTGCATACTGTTTAGTTTTTTCTGTCTAGCTCTATTCTGCCCTGACATAGGCCAAAATAGCTTCTTTGTTAACCAATGATAATTGTTGTATGAGGCTGCTTGTTTGTTCCTGGCTGCTCAGCCCCGAAATAATCACACAGAAACCATATTATTTGCAATACTGCTTGGCCAATAGCTTAAGCATATTTCTGAATAACTCTTATATCCTAAACTAGCTCATCTCCTTTAATCTGTGTATTGCCATGAGGCTGTGACTTATTGGGTAAAGTTCCATCCCAAGCATCTGTCTCTGGCAGGGCTACATGGCATCTCCTGACTCTCCCAGCATTCAATTTAGTTTTTCATGCCTACCTATACTCTTTTGCCCTATTACAGGCCAAGACAGTTTCTTTATTAAACCTATTAAAACAGCCTCAAAATATTTAATGAGATGTAGCTACTTAATACCAAGTATCTGTGAGTAAGCAAGGACAGGCTGGAAGATCACTATATTTCATTGTTTTGTTTATAACTGGAAATGAGTTATTTCCTTTTTTAGCATGTATTATTGAAGACATATAATTTCTAATAATTTGGAGACCTAGTGGTTGAGAAGTATAGGGGTATTAGAAGAAGCTGACTTATTTCTCCTAGCCAGTTAGAATCCTCATTGATTGTTATCACTAACTGGCTATGTAAAGGAGAAGTGGTTCTGCCATGGAGTTATATTGCTTAACTCTTCAGTCTCATTGTGCCATCTAGGCTTTTTGAATCTCTTTCCAGTTTATAAATTCTAATTGATGGATTCTTTTTTGCCATTACTGGTAGATTTTCTTCCTGCCCAAGTTCTGCATCCAGCATACTTATTCTGTCACTGATGTACCACTTCTTCCTCTGTGGAGGCCCCAAAATGGGAGCCTATTTCCTCATTGTCTGAAGGTCAGAGAGTTTGAGGTTGCACAAAGTTGTTAATAATAAGTGTGGCTACATGTCCTGACCTAAGGTGTGTTTACCTGGTGTTTTGGACATTAAGATGGCCCATACAGGTAGATCCATTCCACCCAGACCAAAGTTCAGAGAATTCAAGCTTACTTTTGCTCCTTTGTTTATTCTGGGAGGTTTGACTTAGGGAGTGGCTGCCTTCAGGATACTTCAGGATACTTGATCTAGGGTAAACTAGATCATAAACAACAGAATGCATAAACAACAGAATGCTATTCTCATGAATTAATAACTTGATGTCTAAAGTTTTGAAGCAAGTAACTGTTCTAGTTGTCTTCTGTATCATGTTAAAGCAGTCTTTTGCCTTCTCCCCCCTGTTGTATTGGGGTGTAAAAATGTATGGAAAATTAAATGCAGGGATTTCAGTATTCACTGGAACTCCCTCTAGGTACTATCCTATGTTTCTGCTTTATTATTTTCATTTTCAGCTTCATTCTCTTTACTTATTTTTGTAATCCGCATGCCCCTACCCTGTTAAGTGGTATCTTTGTTGAAGCTGGTCTCTGACATTCCTCTCAACATCTGGAAATTTTTCTTTGCATAACTTAATATGTAGGACCATATTGTCAGAAAATCCTATCCAGGTTCACAGCCTTCTTGGAGTTTTTTGATAAATTATCATTTGTACCTGTTGCCAGTTAATTTGATTATTTTAAAATTATTTATTTTATTTTGAGATTATAATATATCATCTCTCCCTTTCTTTCCTCTCTCCAATTCTTCCTATATGCTCCTTCTTGCTCTTTTTCAAATTTGTGGCCTCATTTTTCCATTTACTTGGTTGCAGTTACTTTCATGTATGTACACACACACACTCACTCCTAAACACATATATGCAACCTCTTCAGTCGGCATAATATTATTTGTTATGTGTGTTTTTAAAAACATGCCGATATGGACAGGGGAAAACCAAGAGGTCCAACCCTATGCAAAGGACCATAGGCAAATAAGGAATGCTGAAAGTGGTAGAAATAGCTTCCCCAGGGAAGAACCCACCAGTTGATTAGTTTGATTCTTCATTGCTTCCTATTAAATGTTTTTGGTAGAATTTTAAACACTACACACTTAAGCTTTCAAATGCATAGTTAAATTTAAACAATATACGCCTCAAGGATATTCTTTATTTTTTATTAAAAATTTCCACCTCCTCCCCTTCTC
>LOJH01057973.1:791-11475 GCA_001685095.1 Ellobius talpinus | reverse complement strand
GTTGTGAACCACCATGTGGTTGCTGGGAATTGAACTCAGGATCTTTGGAAGAGCTGGCAGTGCTCTTAACACTGCCCCTCCAGCCCCTGTGTCTAAATGTTTTACCTTCATATATGTATGTATACCATGAGTGTACCTGGTGCCTGCAGAGATCAGATGAGGCTGTTGAATTCCTTTGAACTAGAGTTATGGTTGTAAGCCAACATATGGGAACCAAAATCAGGTCCTCTGCAAAAGCAACAAGTACCGTTAACACTTGAGCCATCCCCTGCCCCTGTTTACTTCTGAGACAGATCTTAGTAATTCAGTCTAGCTTCATACCACCAAAGTCCTCCCAAATGCTGGGATTTTTAGCATGAGTTATCACACAGGTTTTGGAGCAATTTATGTCATAACTGCACATCACAAACAGAGAATAATTGAACAGCTTTATTCAGTGTACTCAGAAATGCTCCTCTCATTCTGTTTGCTCTTTTGTCCCTTTCTTTGATAGAGTCTCAACTAGCCCTGATTGACCTTAAACTTGTTATGTAGCTAAGGCTGAACTTGGAAGTCCTGATCTTTCTGAGATTCTGGGATTATGATAGTTATATACCAAACCTGTTTCCAAAGTCAAATAATACACAATAGTGAAATTCAGGGCTGGTTTTACTTTCTAAAGTTTCAACTTTTCAAAATAAGCAGATTTCTGTCAAACATTGAAAATGTGGTGCTTAGTTAGAGGTGCTGGAGAGATAGGAAGTGGGTTGAAATAATGGGCCTTGAAGTAAACAGATTAGAAGGGAAAGGAGAACTGGAAAACCAGTGTTGGGAGGCCCTATCTTCCTCGGACTATGAGAAACTGAGCAGAGGTTGTACATTTGCTATGGTATCCTAACTTGTTCTTCCTGGGTCTCTGACTCCCCTGGGTCTTGTACACGCTCTTAACTGCAGCCTAGACTACACCTGTCTTTTACATTCACTTTTAATGCAGGAACCCTTTCTAACATCAGTCTGCATTGTCACTTCTGTTTAACACTTCGTCTTACTCTCTAGCCCTGGTTGGCATGGAAATCATGACAGCTCACCAGCCTACCCCTCTTGAGCACTGGCCTTATAGATCAGAGCCAGCATACCTAGCCCTGTAATCCTTGTCTGCTGCCACATACCTTACCCCATATCCTTTGCCGTTAGTGTAGTTTTGTAGGTGTGTTTACTAAATCTTCTCCAACTGAAATCCATGTGAGGACAAGGACTGGGACTTAATACCTGATTCAGTTGAAAGGCATTGAACACTGTTACATACTGAATGAACTGGTAACTTGGTCAGAATTCTGCTTAATGTCTCAGATAGAAAGTGAATTGAGCCTTGGAAAGTATCAGACCATTCCTTATAAACCCCTTTTTGCAGAAGAAGAATTCTCCTGCTTGTGGCAGGAATGTGGCTTTTGCTCTCTGGACAATTCTGCTGACCTCATTCGCCATGTCTACTTCCACTGCTATCACACCAAGCTGAAACAGTGGGGGCTGCAAGCCTTGCAAAGCCAAGCTGACCTCAGCCCCTGCATCCTGGACTTCCAGAGCCGGAACATCATCCCTGATATCCCTGACCATTTCCTGTGTCTATGGGAACATTGTGAGGTCAGCAGACAGTGCCAGAAATAGGGGTGGAAGGAAGCTGGGGATCTGGACTCAAGATCTTTCTGGGGTGCCTCATATTTCAGAGACTCCTGCTAGCGTCTCCCCTCTATCTTGTGTAACACCTTTATCTTAAAACTTTCCCATTCCCAGAAGTTAATTAGGGAGAGAGCTAAAAGCCCCCCTTTTGACGTGGGTGAGAGTCCCTCTAACCACTGTGAGTCCTCACCCCAAGTTGCCCTGGCACAGAGTACCTTCGACAATCCCGAGTGGTTCTATCGGCACGTGGATGCGCACAGCCTGTGCTGTGAATACCAAGCTGTCAGCAAGGACAACCATGTGGTGCTGTGTGGCTGGAAAGGTAGGGCCACCCATCTGCTCTGACCTCTGGTTTAAACTCTGGAGGTGTTAAGGGTCTAAAGGAGCCAGGGATGGGACCATCCTACAAGACAAAGGCTGATGAAACTTGGGGGTACCAGAGCCAAGTTGGGGAAGGGGATTGAGGGATGGAACATGATCAGATCTTCCTTCCCAGACTGTACCTGTACCTTCAAAGACCGCTGTAAACTTCGAGAACACCTCCGCAGCCATACCCAGGAGAAGGTGGTGGCCTGTCCCACCTGTGGGGGCATGTTTGCCAACAACACCAAGTTCTTAGATCACATCCGTCGCCAGACCTCACTGGATCGTAAGCAGCTGGAGCTTGTGGGCTATCCTACTTAAAGATGAGAGTATATTCCCAGGGGAGGTGCTGCTGAGAGCTCTGTGCCCTGGCCCTTTTCTCCTTTTGGGACCAGGCACCTTCTAGACCTCTCTTAGACATTGGTTAGCACTTACTGTTTGTGGTATCAGTTATCTCAGGAATCCTCACAATAGCCCCGTGAGGTAGGCTTCTTATTCCCCTTTTTACAGATGAGGAAACTGAGGCTCAGAGAGGTTAAATCACTTACCTGAGATCATACAGCTAGTAAGTGGTAAAGCTGGGCTTCTAATTCAGGTCTGGACTCCAAATCCCACCTGTAGCTTCCCTTTGACCCTTGGGTGGCTCCCTTCTGTTTGGGATGGCTCCCCCTCCTCTGCCCCTCACTGTTGTCTTCAGTCGCCCTTTGTTTTGTCTGCTCCACCACAGAGCAGCGTTTCCAGTGCTCTCACTGTTCTAAGAGGTTTGCCACAGAGAGGCTGTTGCGTGACCATATGCGGAATCATGGTGAGTGGCCTGCACCCAAGCCTCCCTGCCCTCCCTTCAAGGTCCTGTGAGTGCACAGGTCATAGCTTCTTCTCTGCTCCTCAGTGAATCACTATAAATGCCCTTTGTGTGACATGACCTGCCCATTGCCTTCCTCCCTCCGAAATCACATGCGCTTTCGACACAGTGACGACCGGCCCTTTAAATGTGATTGTTGTGACTACAGGTAGGGTGACCTGGGGGTCAAAATCCAGGGCTCAGGTTTCAGGGTTCTCTCTGCTCTTCAACCCCCTCCTGATTTCTCCTGGCAGTTGCAAGAATCTGATTGACCTCCAGAAGCACCTGGACACCCACAGCAAGGAGTCAGCCTACAGGTGTGAGTTCGAGAACTGCAGCTTCAGTGCTCGCTCTCTCAGCTCCATCAAGTCCCATCACCGCAAAGTGCATGAAGTGAGTGCCAGGTTGGGAGGCTTCTCAGGAGTGTGAGTGGAGAGCTGACCTCATTGCCTTCTCTTCCTCATCAGGGAGACTCAGAGCCAAGGTACAAATGTCATGTCTGTGACAAATGCTTCACACGTGGCAACAACCTCACTGTGCACCTTCGCAAGAAGCACCAGTTCAAGTGGCCATCAGGACACCCTCGTTTTCGGTATGTATAAATCTTTCCCCACAATACTTTCCTTGTTTTTGTTTATTACTGTATTTGGGGGGTGCCAGTGCTCCTGTAAATGTCGGGACACAACTTGTGGAATTCTTTCCTACCTTTGTGTGGGTTCCAAATACTGAACTCAGGTCATCAGGCATGCATGGCAAGTATTTACACTCTGAGTCGTATGACAGACTCTGTCTGTCTGTCTGTCTGTCTGTCTTATAGGGTCTCTTTATGTAGCTCTTACCTGGAACTCGCTCTGTAGACTATGCTAGCTTTGAACTCATGGATATCTGTCTACTTCTGCCTCCTGAGTGCTGGGATTAAAGGTGTGTGCCAACACCACCCAACGATGACAGACTTTAACAAAGAAAAAAAAACAACTTTGAATTTTATGGTATTTTGATGCCTACCATTTATGTTTAGGCTCAACCTTAAAAATAATGGTGGAGCAAAGATTATTTTTCAGGGTTTTATTATTATTTTATTTCATCCCTGTCCTGAAACTCTCTTTGTAGACCAGGTTGGCCTCAAACTCCCTGAGATCCACCTGCCTCTGCCTCCTGAGTACTGAGATTAAAGGTGCGTGCCACCATACCTAGCTCTTGTTTGTTTTTGAGACCAGATCTCCATATAGCCCTGACTGGCCTAAAGCTTGCTATGGAGACCAGGCTAGCCTTGAACTCACAGAGATCCACCTATCTCTGCTTCTAGTGAGATTACAGGTGTGTGCCACCATTCAAGACTTTTTTTTTGAGATAGGGTTTCTCTGTTACAGACCTAGCTGTCCTGGAACTAGCTCTTGTAGATCAGGTTGGCCTCGAACTCACAGAGACCCACCTGCCTCTGCCTCCCAAGTGCTGAGATTAAATGTATGTGCCACCACCACCCAGCAAGGCTGTGGGTTTTCTAATGAAAGCTTGGTTTCAGATTCAACAAGTAATGCCAGAAGTCCTGCAGCCAGAGCAAGAATTAAAGGCTGAGGGTCCTGACTGTGAGCTTCATGGCCTCATAAACTTTGACACTCTACCCTACTACAGAGTCAGTCAGTCTCTAGTGGATTGGGCTTCTGCACTATTTTTTTCATTTTGAGTCCTCTCCTCTGACCCTTCTACATGTTCCATTAAAAACCTTTTCTTAATCTTTAGTTCTGTCACATGGAATCCTAAGACTTCTTCCAGCTAGTGTATCTGTATCTTCACCCTCTGTCTCCAGGCCATTTCTTCATCCTCTGCTGCTCTGCTGCCTTCTTCTCCAGGTACAAGGAGCATGAAGATGGCTACATGCGACTACAGCTGGTTCGCTATGAGAGTGTGGAGCTGACACAGCAGCTCCTCCAGCAGCTCCAAGAAGGATCAGATCCGGGAGCGGCACTGAATGAAAGCAGCCTGCAGGGCATTGTTCTAGAAACAGTACTAGGGGGGGCAGGACCTGAGGAAGAGATGAAAGAGGAAGATAGGGTTGAGGGGACAGCCATCTCAGCTTCTCAGGACAACTCCAGTTCTGCTGTCCATATGGACAGTCAGACAGACAGCCAAGGCCAGCGAGAAATTGTCTACTATGTGCTGTCCGAAGCCCCAGGAGAGCCCTCTCCAGTCTCTGAACTACCCTCGAGAGAGATGGAAAAGCATCAAGGAGTACCTGAGAAGCTGGAGGTCCAGATGGCGTGAGGCTGCAGAGCCTGACCTTCTTCAGACCTTGGAGTTTGAGCCAGCCAGGCAGCATTGCCCCTGGTGGGCAGCCTTTGTTTTTGGATGCCTTTCGAAGTGGTGCTGAGAATAGTATGTTCCAGTCTGACTCAGGCAGCATCATTCTGTGGACTATGAGTAATTCTTCCCCTCCCCATCTCCACACTGTTCTTTGTGGGGAACCTGAGGAGTAGGATTCATTGAATAAATTCTACATGTGTGTTCTCATTAGCGGAGCTGCTACCAGGTTTAAGCATACTCCCTTGCCATGCTAGATGCAGTGAGTAAATGTTTAGTTCACATCCATTCCTGTCTTTAGGGGTCCATTGGCCCAGGGATGATGAGCGACTATTCCTTCTGAGAGCCGTTTCCTCACTATAAGTTATGCATTGAGAGGCCAGGTGGTGGTGCACAGTTTTACTCCCAGCACTCAGGAGGTAGAGGCAGGTGGATCTCTCTGAGTTCGAGGCCAGCCTGGTCTGCAGAGTGAGTTCCAGGACAGGTAGACAGGCTCCAAAGCTACAGAAAAACCCTATCTCGAAACTGCCCCCACCCCAAAAGAAAACAAAAGTTATGCATTGAGAATCAGGTGCCATTTCTCTCAAGGTTTCCTTTTACATTCCAGGAACACTTGTGATTATCTTAAGGGGCAGGATTGGAGACACTGTATGTATGACAGTTATTTTTTGCTAATAAAAAACCACTTGGGCTGTTACTTTTTTCTCAAATTTGGTGGCAGTTTCCTAGGTAACAGATATAGCTGTCTAGAAGTGGGGCTGAATAACTAGACTTACCCCTTTAGTGACCAGGGTGGTTTCTTTAACTCTCATGTACCCATTTGGAGTTTGTCCATTGCTTCCAGAGCATCTACCAGCTTTGTGGAAGGAGGCCCAGTACTTGTCCATGAGTGAATACTAGCAGCGTTACAGAATGGATATGAACGGCCCTGGGACTGCACCCTTAGTCCTAGTTAGAACCCTGTGCCTCTAGGGCAGGCTGGGGTTCTGGAACTGCAAAGGCTCTGAAGTAGAGGTGGGTTGGGAGGTCACCCAGAGACTGCCAAGTGCTCAGGGGCCAGGAGTCAAGCTAGAAAACTGTGTCTACATTTTCCTAGAGAGTGGATCTATTTTCATTGGATTAAAAAAGTTCTTATGTATATTACACATATGTTTGTTTACTTTTATGTGTATGAGTGTTTTGCCTGCACGTATGTAAGTGTATCACAGGTGTGCCCGTGGAGGTCAGAATGTCCTCTGGAACTAAATTACAGACAGCTGGGAACTGCCCTTTGGGTGCTGGGAACTGCATCTGAGTCTTTGCAAGAGCAATCTGCTCTCACCTGCTTAGCTATTTCTCCAGCGCCTTTCATTGGATCCTTAGAGAAGCTGAAACTCCTCAAAATAAGAATTTTTTTAAAAGTTGGCTGGACAGGATGGCACATGCCTTTAATCCCAGCACTCAGAAGGCAGAGGGAGGAGGGTCTCTGCATTCAAGGCCAGCCTGGTCTACAGAGTGAGTTCCAGGGTAGCCAGGGCTACACCGAGAAACCATGTCCTAAAAAACAAAAAGCTGTGTAGCGTACATGGGAGCAGGTGTGTGGAGGCTATAGATCGGTGTCAGCTGATGTCCGCTTTATTTTTGAGACAGTTTCACTGAGTTCAAATTCACCTATTGAATATAGTCCAGTGAGCTCTGGGAATTTGCCTGTCTCTTTCCCTGCCCCAGTACTAGGTTACTGACATGCCAATCCTGTTTATAGTTTTTATGTGAATGCTGGGGACCTGGACTCAGATCCTCATGTAGGGCAAGCATGTGCTGACCGAGCCATCTCCCTAGCCCTGTTCAGCTGTTCCTCAGCATACTGCCCTTTTGGCTCTACCAGTCTGGATAAAGGAAATACTTCCTGCTACAATACATGGAAGGACATGCTCTTCATTTTTTTCCCAATCCTGAGCACTGTTCATTTACTGTTCAGGTGCTCTTCTAAATCTGTTCTGTAGAGCAAGCTGAGCACTGGTGAGCATGTGTGCTTTCATTCTCTGCTCTTGACTGGATGTGTGTCAAGTTTCTGCTACCCCAACTTCCTGAAATGCTTGGCCTGTAACTTGGAATTATGAGCCAAATAAACCCTTTGTCCCCTAAGGTGTTTTTAGCAGGATATTCTGTCACAGCAACACAAAATGAAACTAATAGACAGGGCCTGTATGCAGGCCCGGAGAGAGGGCTCAGTGGTAAAGAACACTGGCTGCTCTTCCAGAGGATGCAGGTTCAATTCTGAGCACCCACACAGGCAGCTCATAACCATTTTATAACTCCAGTTAAAGGTCTGCCTGATACCCTCTTCTGTCTTCTGAGCACCAAATGTGCATATGGTGCACAGACATACATACGGACAAAATACCCATATACATAAATTAATAAAAATCAGGGCTGGAGAGATGGTTCAGTGGTTAAGATCATTGGCTGTTCTGGAGGTCCTGAGTTCAAGTCCCAGAAACCACATGGTGACTACTCAACCATCTGTAATGAGATCTGGCGCCCTCTTCTGGCATGCAGTTGTATATGCATGGAAAACACTAAATAGTCTTTAAAAAATTAATGCCAGGAGGTGGTGCATGCCTTCCAGCACTTGGGAGGCAGAGGCAGGCAGATCTCTGTGAGTTCAAGGCCAGCCTGGTCTATAAGAGCTAATTCCAGGACAGCCAGGGCTGTTACACAGAGAAACCCTGTCTTGAAAAAAATTAATAAAAATCTTAAACAAAAAAAAAGACTTTTGCAAAGAACTCTACATTCTGCAGCGTTAGAAAACCGCTGACTTCTTTCCTATCAAAGGAGATAGTATCATATACCAGGAGAGGAAGAAATGCTTCAGGAGCCATGAGCGTAGCAGTGCTAGAACACTCATTTAAGCACCTCCGTTAAGTTACTGTGCTGGAGCCGGGCATGGTGGCACAGGCCTTTAATCCCAGCACTCAGGAAGCAGAGGCAGGCGGATCTCTGAGTTCATGGCCAGCCTGGCCAGAGTGAGTTCCAGGACAGCCAGGGTGACACAGAGACACCGTGTCTCAAAACAAGAACAAAACAAACAAAATATTGTTTGTTGGTCTCTGTTGCTATGACAAACAACCCACAAGGTATACAAGGCAAAAAGGATTAATTTTTGCTCATTTTTTAGAGGTTTCAGGCCATGTCTGCTGGCTCAGCTGTTTTCTGGGTCTGTGGTGGAGGGGAACAGGAGAACAGGGACAAGATATTCTCTTTAAAAGCAAGACCTTGTCTCTGAAGATTGTCGTGTCAGAGTCCAAGAAAGGTAATATCAGGCACCCCTTCATGGCCACCACTTCCATGCCTTTTAGGGAGCCAAGGAAGAGAAGATTAACTTTGTTGCTGGAAGGGAGGAAGGAAGCGCTCTTTAACCACCTCCCCTTTCTGTTCTGAGTAGCACCTCCCCAAGTGGCCAGCAGAGGGTGCGCTCCTTGACCAATTTAAAAGTCTTGAGCTGAACCAGTCCGTGGGCAAGAGCAGTCACAGTGGACAAAGAATCTGGGTACTGGAGACAGAGGTGGACCGGTTCCCGAGTCTCCAGGTTAAGTCCTTTCTGGATCCTGCTGGACCCCACCACACTCTTTACCATCTTACCAACCACTTCTCACAAATCCTTGTCCAGAGCAATCTGTTGGTTAGAATAACGTCTAGCCCTCAGCTGAGATGAAAATTATCAACCCTTGCATGTCTGGCCCTAGGAAACTTGCTCTTGCAGTAAACTGCTTGATTAGGGGTGTGGTGGGTGTAGGGAGGACAAAAAAAAGATAAATCCTAGGGAATAGGCAGATATGTGTTTGGGGAAGTGGGGAGGAGCCATTCTGACATGGAAACTTTTGGTAGATGGCTTTATTCTAAGGGTGGTGAGGTCTACACTAAGCAAAGACCCACTCTAGATATTAAATCAGAAACCCTGGGAATGTAACCCAGGACTCATTCTTAAACCCTCTAGAGAATCTGAGGTGTACACTAAAGTCCATCAACCACTGTTAGTAAGTTACAAGGTCTATCTAGAAGTTTATTTTCTGGGAGGGTCTTCCAAATGGGGAAGACTTACAATAGTGGATCTCTGCCAATTTAGCAAGGTTTATATCCTAGAATGAAAGCATATTAGGGGAAGGTGGATTTCCTCTGAAAACAGGGAGGAGCTGGTATAGGGTTTGTATAGCAGTCACAAAGCCTTGGATTTGACCCCAGCACTCCATAAAACAGGGTGTAGTGGTCCGTCACTGTAATACCAGCATTGAGGAGGTGGGAAGATTACAGTTTCAAGGTTATCCTTGACTATATAGCAAATTTGATGTTAGCCTGGGCTACATGACTACATGAAACCCTGTCTAAAAATAAATAAAAATAAAATGAGAATGGCATGGCTGTATACATCTGTAAATCTAAGATTTGGGAGGCTTAGGCAGGGTCACAACTTGAAGTCAAGGTTGAGGTGCACAGTGAGACCCTGTCTAAGAAAACTAAAGACGGAAAGTGATAATTGGACATAAGTTTGACACGGTAGAAATAATGGGGTCCCTAAGCCCTGGATCTGAAGCTGGGTTCATCATCAGGCTGGATGTGTCCCCTCGAAGCTGAACCTCATGTTTCTGAGTCTTGGTTTTCCTGTCTTCAATGCTGAAAGATGATTCTAACCACAGAAGGAGGTGCAAAGATCTAGTTACATCCTAAAGAAAGTTTTTTGTTAGCAGGGCGGTGGTGGCCTATGCCTTTAATCCCAGCACTCAGGAGGCAGAGGCAGGCAGATCTCTGTAGTTCAAAGCCAGCCTTGTCTACAAGAGCTAGTTCCAGGAAAGGCACCAAAGCTACAGAGAAACCCTGTCTTAAAAAAAAGAAAAGAAAAAATATTTTTTTGTTTTTATTTTGTTTTAGATATTGTCTCTGCGTGTGTATGTGTGCGTGTGCGTGTGTGTGCATGTATGTGTACATGTACACTAACTACAGCATGCACATGGAGATCAGAGAACAATCTGAATTTGTGGGAGTCAGTTCTTTCATTTGTGTTCTGGAGTTCAAACTCAGGTGTCAGACTTGGTGGCAAGTGCCTTTACCACCTGAGCCATCTTGCCAATCCTGCTTTTGACTAAGGCTGACTTCAAATTCACTGTGAAGTAAGGGTGACCTTGAACTCCTGATCCTCCTGCTTCTACCTCCTTAATGCTGGGATCACAGGTATGTCTCACCATGTTCAGCTCAGAAATGGCTATTTGTTGGGTACATTTTTCTACATACAAAGTCTAGGAACATGGGGAGAAAGGCAAACTAGTATAATAGTTTTTCTCCGTACGTGTTCACAACACACAGCAGGTGTGAAATAAATGTGGCTTCTCCTTTGCCAAGAAGTAGGGGGTTATTCTGGAGAAAGTAAATGGTCCTGAACTATGGAAAGCTTGACCTGGAGGATAAAAAGATATGGTATAGGGGCTGGAGAGATGGCTTAGAGGTTAAGAACACTGACTGCTATTCCAGAGGTCCTGAGTTCAATTCCCAGCA
>LOJH01057968.1:0-11476 GCA_001685095.1 Ellobius talpinus | reverse complement strand
TTATTATTATTATTATTATTATTATTATTATTATTATTATTTGGAAGTTCAAGACAGGGTTTCTCTTTCTCTGTGTTGCTCTGGCTGTCCTGAAGCTCACCCTGTAGACCAGGCTGGCCTAAAACTCACAGAGATCAACCTGTCTCTGCCTCCCGAGTGCTGGAACTAGAGGCGTGCACCACCCCAGCCTGGCTCTTTCTCTCTCTCTTTTTAATTTTAAGACCACATTGCACAGTATTTTTGCATTATATAAATAAAAATGTGGTATTCAGAGTTTTGTTTCTGAAGTTAATACTAATATTTACTAACTGCAGCAATTTTAATGAAATTCAATTTATCAACTCTTATAAATTCATTATGTCTAGTGTTTTGTGAAAACTCATCAACAAAGCAAAGGGCATTTGGATTTGTCTCTCATGATAGCTCCTAGGAGTACAGTAGAAGAAATAAATAAAGAACTAGACATCCAACTTAGTGATAGATAATTTCTCAGGGTGTGGTGGGACTCTGTATAAGAAGAGTGGGGAAGGGGAAGGAAGAGGATAAG
Source organism: Ellobius talpinus (assembly GCA_001685095.1). Classification (NCBI taxonomy): domain Eukaryota; kingdom Metazoa; phylum Chordata; class Mammalia; order Rodentia; family Cricetidae; genus Ellobius; species Ellobius talpinus. The sequence continues at coordinate 10,929 of LOJH01057968.1, read as the reverse complement.
TAGGAGGAGGAAGAAGAAAAGAAGAAGACAATGAGAGTAACATCTTAAACAAAAATATGCTTGTGGTCTTCAACTACTATGGTGCAAGAATCAGGGGAATGATAATAAAAAACTATCATATTTTACATTAAGTGAAATGTAGTGCTCTCAATCTTTACTATTTTTGCAAAAATTCTTATACATGGAGTGAATGGGCTAATGGTACATTACTGAAGCTCCTGAGTATGAATTGCAAAAGTTCTCTTGTCTACAGTTATTGACAGGGCACTATTAAACATTGGTACATTCACATATGTAATGTGCTCTGGAAAATTAAACTATAGACTCATTTCATAGAAAAATTATCTCCTTACACATCTTTTTATGTGTTTCCTACAATTGTCAGCCCTGGGGGAGCCATTAGACCTGAGAAACTTATCTGAAAATTCTTTATCTGTGGGATTTCCTGTCCCACAGCTTAGATTCCTGAAAAAGAAGTGTGTCTAATATTTTTGTTCACACATGATCTATATTGATGATAAATCTAGCTAACCTGTCTTTTTAAAGCAGGTACAACTGCCCTAATCCATTTCATCCCATGTTTCATAAATGGTTGCACCAATTAGTTGGTTGCTAAAGGGAGGTACTAAAAACTAGAGTAGCAAAAACACCTGCCATCCTTAAGTGTTGCATGGAACTAACTGAAGCACAAAACTTCAATGGATGCAAAGCCATTTTTCTGAGGTTGACAACCAAATCTATACTTCCATTGAAAATACAACCTTTAAGCTTTATATCAATGAGTGAAATTGCCTCCTGTGTCATCAAACTGTCTCAAAATCTAGAGCTGCCAAGCTAATCATGCACCTTTCTCAAAATTATTAGTTCCATACTGATTTTCAGTGACTAGCGTCATGTTCACCAGCTATCAATCCTCACATTTTCATATGTTCACCTCTTTATATATAGAATGTTAGTTTTTGTTTCATTGTATCATAATTCCTCTAGTTTTCAAATGCTTTTCAGAAGTTTATTTTCTTAAGACTCTTTCCCTTGTTCAGGTCATCATCTATACTATCAGCTATGCAATGCTTTTAAAGGTTCTGAAAAATTTTCTTGATGTATAGCTTACTCCTCCACTGACCAGCAGCTATATACAATATTGTTACTTCCTTGACCATTTATTTTCTAACACAATCTTTATGAACTTAATCCAACCTAACTATATCTTCTTCTACCATTATCAAAGTTACAAACCAAATTCTGTAATTTGATTCTGAAATGTTCCCCCAAGGTTCAATGCCTTAGATGCCTGATTGTTTTCAAGGGTACTTCATGAGAAGCCATTGGAAACTTGAATTAACAGGTTCCAGAGAAAAATATTTGGTCACTGTGGGCACGTCCTGCGGGAATCAGGGAGTCCTGATACATTTCCTCCAATTTTGCAAACTGGCATAAAAGGAGCAGTTTCGGTCACCTACCCATTCCCCACATTATGTGCTGATTTGCCTTTGACCCAAGAACAATGGCACCAACATTTCATGGTCTAAATAGAAGGTCCTTCCTTATAAATAGAGTATTTGGGGCATTTCATTACAGAACAAGAAGATGGCTAATACACCAATGTCTTCCTCTCACCTGTACCCAAACATACTTAGGGTTTCACTTAGAATCTTGGATCAAAAAATAGCATGAGCCAAGGAAACACTGTAAACATTTGTAAAGGGGGATAATTACAGTATTTAGATTTATGCTGAGTGATGGTTGAGAAGGCGTAGAAGAGTATAGACAGTTCTGAGAAGGGTGCTGTCAGGTGATTGCAACAAATCAGAGTATCCCTGCTTTTGCTTTTGCTTCTTTCTTTTATTTTTAAACATCCAGGAGAAAGAGATTTAAAGTGAAACTAGAATTATCACTGCTTGAAAAAAAAGGCAGTGATTCTAGCTTGCAGAAGGAGCTATTGAGTCACTTCTGTTGTTTCAAAGTGTCCTTCTCTGTCCTACATTATTGTGATCACAGAGTGGCCTTGTCTTAGTATTGACAGCATTGTGAGAAAGTTGTTTATGTGTAGTTTGGAACACAAAGGCCAAAATGACAGCTTCCAGCAGTGAATCTCTAGACTCATTTTTCACTTTCTCACTGCCCATGTCTAGTTCTATATACAGGTTACCAAACAGTTCATGGCATCCTAAAAGACCTGGGCTCTTGTTTGTGTGTGAGCCTCAACATGTCACTTATAGTCTCAAAGGCCCTTCATCTATAATTTCCTCTTCTTCATCCTTGTGCACATGTATGTGGCTCATTGATACAATAACAGTGACTAAAAAAGGCATAAAAAAACAAAGAAAAACTAACAAGGAAGCTTTTATTTAGTCACAAGCCATTTCATTCTTTCTTGGTGCAGTCTTTTATATCCCTTGATATGTGTATTTATGGCATTTTTCTACATTTTATTCATTTGGTAACACATATCTAAATGGGAAGAGTTCATTTCTCTGAGGGAAATAGCATACTTTACTAATCACCCCTAAGAAGGATGTGCAAGTTTGTATATGCTTTTCTATATTCTTCCCTTATCCTTGTGTTGTGTAGGACTTTTTCTGAAAAGATGTGAATAAATGTCTCCTTATTCCACAAGCAGAAAAGACAACAGAGCAAAGGAACAATTCCATCAATGTCCAATTTGGCAAACTGATTGGTTTATTGGTATTATTTACAGGAGTGGGGGGGTTATTTATGGAAACATGAATGGAACAAAGGAAAGTGGATCACCACAATGCACCTTATTTTAGTTGAGGACTCACAAAAGTTTCAGGCCTGGAACTCTGCACAACTTGTAGAGACCTCTATAGGTCCTTACTGCATATAGTCTTGGGGAAGGCCTTATGAGTCTGTTAAGTTCTCGGTGCTTCCTGTTTCTGTTTATTTTCTGTGCCTTGAAGAGTCCCCCTCTTCATAGGTCTAATCTACATGGGAAGTAGTAAAAGACATGATCCCCTGAGTAAATTGGGAGCATGGGGACCATGGAAGAGGGTTGAAGCAGAAGAGAGAGGCAGGGAGAGAAGCAAAAAAATGTATAGCATAATAAAATCAATTTAAAAAATACAAGAAATATTTTTTTTATGGAGCAGCTGTTGGATCCTGGACATCTTTACCTCAAATATTTGCTAATAAAATGAGAAATTTGGGCAGGAAAACAAAGAGTCCCCCTCTAGAATGGAGTATTTCTGCTACTTGGAGGGAACTGTTACACACTTTAACAATACCCTCTCTACTAAATTTAAATATACACCATGCCTGGAACATACTGTCCTTAATAAATAAAAATTCTCATATAAGACAAGAATAATCACACAGAAAATCAGTTTACAGAAGATTCCTCTGGTGAATAGAGGAAAGTATGGAATATCAGTGAAGAGGTCTGAATCAATATGTTTTGAAGCCTTTCCTTTCATTGTGAAGTTGGTGTTAAAGTTAATTTCTTAAGATTTCAGATTTTTCAATGCTCAGGACAGCTACCCCAGACTTAACGGGGCTTCCTAGCCTCATGCGGAACACATGCCTTACTGCGAGTGAAAGAACTCTTAGGGAATTCAAATGTCCTATCAAAATACCTCTTTTTCAGGTGTTTCCTCTCATTGCTTCCAATCTAGAAATGTGTGAGACTTCTGTACTTTCTCAGGAACTGGGTTTAAAAATAGAAAGAAATGATCTAGGTTTTTGCATACTTTCTGTGAGTCTTGATATATTGAGTGACTCAATGGGATTTGAACAGAATATGAATGGACTTGAGATGAAGTGCTTTTCTCTGCACAGACACTTGGTACTACAGACTAAAGGATAGCTACATGTGAGTTGAAAGTATAGTATTGGGGCTCTGGATGTCACTCAATGCCGAAGCATTTTCTTGTTGTACTAGAGGCCCCGAGTTTCTTCTCTGGCAACAAAGAAATGAAGTACAGAGTGCCTCTCCATAGGAATCAGACTCTTTGTAATCTTATCTTTATAAGAAAAATGTGCGGCTGCTCTTGCAATCAAAGGTTTCTATGAGAAACAGTAAATTTATCCACACTATTGATCAAAGATATTCAGATGAACAGGACATGGATTTAAGCTGTCATAGAAAACTCTTATTAGATTTTGCTACCACTTGCTAATTTGGTACATTTTGGTACAGGCTATTTTAGCAAATTTTTCAAAATGACAAATTTCAAGTATTTTAGTTCATAACATAGTTTCTGAATTTTCAGCACATTAACAGAAGTCTAGGAGCCTATGAGGTTAAAGTGTATGCATATATCAGAATATCACAAATAACATTATGTATATATACAATTATGCAATTTCAAAAATATAGTTAAGATACATAAATAAGTCAGCAATAAAAATCCAAATTGAATTAGACCATGAATTGTGCATAAAGCTTCTTCCTCAAATTTATCCAACTTTAATATGAAGTGCTAAGTACATAAACATTTGTTATATAACACAATAAGAATATAGAAAAGTCACTTGAACATGTCTTATTTAGACTTTATTTAAGCTTCCATTTAAAAGAAGTAACCATGAAGATAGGAATATAAGCAAAATGTGAAGTCATATGAAAGAATTATAATTCTTGATCAACAAAACATAACAAGCACAATAATGAAAAGCAACTATTACTAATAATTAAACTGAAATAAAAATAATATCATAAGAAAAATAAATGTCTAGTTTATGTACAAAATAATGAGATATAGCCAAACAATGAAAAAGTGATTCCATTAAAATATTAAAAATAATAAAAATCAGGGACTAAATGTGTAACTATAAGATAGGGTGTAGTCCTACCATACTCAAAGCCCAAGATTCCATAGCTAAATTCTATTACTTTTTCTACAGAAAGATAAACAATTTGGTTCTTGACACTTAATAAAAAGGATACCAATGACAAAAGAAATGATTCTGCCCAAATCCAGTTTGCTTTTGGAACCAGTGAGAATTACTGGAGTCACAAGAACATAAGTGACTTTCAGGTAGCTGTACCACTGTAAAACCCACATCAGGATGGATGGTGACTCACAAAGGCTGATTACTTGGAACTCATTGGCCAACTTCAAGCAGTTCTGTTGAAGAATCTCCTCTTATCGAGCAATTCTTTAGTACCGGTGTAGCCTCCTGGAGGAGCACTGTGTTACCTGTGTAACCTCATAGGGGAAGAATCTGAGTATTACCTGTGTAGCCTCGTGTAGGATCATTGTGAGTCTTTCAATTTTCTGAGTCTCTTTAATATTCTAACTTTTGTGAACTTCCCAAAGGTCACCAGTTTCATTAATTTCCTGACTCACACAAGCTTCCATCCTTCCTCCAGGAGAGAATGCTTCAATTCAGGAGAAACAGCTACAGAAAACTCTAGCCCTATTTCCATCTCCCACAGTTTTTCAGGTCCTTTTACACAATGTTCTCTGAGTCTTAGTGTGGATGGTACAGATACCTGAGTATTTTATTCTGTTTATTTTGAATGTTGAACCACTCTGAGACAGGACTAGTTATTTATTCTCAGAAGTCTGAACAGTGTGACTCTCCAAGAAACCACCACTGGCTGTCAAAAAGCAAATCTTGCTACTGTGATAGAGATTAAGAAGAGCAGTAATTAATTGACATCAGTGCATATGTTAAGGAGGCAATTTGACAGATAAATCAAACACTTTTAATAAAGCAATAGGAATAATCTCCACTAGGTCTATGACCTTCTAAGCCACCATTTGGTTAGTTATTGCTGCTGTGTTTGTTCACTTGCTTTTATGTTTGCTTCTGCCTTATAGAAAAAAGTTTGAATTCCTTTATATGCATTGGTCCTTAAATCTAATTAGAAAGTTGTTGGTTATATTCATACTGGTTATGTTACTATTGCACAAAAGAGCTAAATTTTTCTAATATGTTGATGGTGATGTATACAAGGAACATAATGAACTAGGAATGTTATTGACTATTGTCCACTACCAGCCTACATACAGCTCTTTGGTACAATTAAGACAACAGGGAGAGAAACTGCAGACAGCTTAATTTTTCTATGCCCCGCAACTGAAGCATACAGTTTGTTCATCTATAGGGGCTTGCCAAGTAGCTCTGTCATAGAACCAGCATCAGGGGCTATGGCTTTGTGGTTTACAGGGACCCTACAGACTCCCTGACTACTTACAGAGAATTAATACATCCCTGGCACCAGTGTTTCCCCTTGGTAGCTGTATGGCTGTTCTGAGTGCATGTCACCGCTCATACAGATACCTTCATTTTAACTCTTCACTGCTATTTTAGCATCTTTCCAGATGTTGCTCAATCTGTAAGATATACAAGAATTGATATTATTTCAGGAAGCCTTTTCACAGAGGTAGGCAGGATTCTGAAGGCAACCTGGTGTCTGTTCCAATCAAATTCCAAGAGTTTCAGATTCAGAGGCTAAGGGACTACTAAAATAGCAAAATTTGTTGCAACATAAAAGATGAATCAATTTACCAATTATTATTTCTAAAGCACAAATTTCTAGATTTGGGTACAGTAGCCCTGGTGGAAGAAAGTACCACAATCATTCACCAATAGCTACCCAGCCTTTTCATCTAAGGGTACTGCCACCCATTTTTTATGTATGTCCCCACTCCAACTGGCTTATCAGAGGCAGTTTGCATTGTCTGTCCCATTTGTGAACCAAGCAGGAAGAGGAACATGTTTGTAACAGCTGCATTTGCTGCTTGAGCAAGCTCCCTAGTTCTGAACAAACGTATTAACTCTGTTGTGTGTCTTACAGCCCACAGCAAGGACCACTCAACTACTGCCATTACCTGCATGGAACCTTTCATGGGTGTGTTATTTTCAGAGAGTACAATATATTCTCAGACTCATCTGCATTCTGACATACAGTTCATGTGGTGGTGTGCTTAATCAAGTAGAAATGTCACCCTGTACCTGCATAAAGATCAGCCTACCTCAACCTTCAGCAACACATCACAGAGGACATGCAACTGACTCTCTGCAATATACTTTTGACTCTTTCATGTCCTGACTGATAGGTCACCAAGGATAGACCAGGTGAACGATCCCATCCAAGTCTAGGAGTCTTGAGAGTCTTGTAACTTCCCAAGTGTCCAGAGTTTCACAAATGTGAACTTCTGTGCCGTATCTTATAGGTTTCATTAGCTTTGTGAATGCTAGGAGCCACCCTCATGTCTCCAGGAAGGTGCGCCTCAGTTTGAAGGAAAAGGAAAGAAAAAATAAAAAGAAATATTTAAATAATATTCTAAAAAGAAAAAGAAAACAAAAAACTATAAATAAAACTATTTACCTTTTTCACAAGAAATTAAGATGAACATAGTAAACAGACTTGCACAGAGAACATGAAAATTTGACATAATTTATAAATAGTTCATTCTTTTTATTTTTATTTATTATTCTCTCATATAATACATTCCAACCACACCCTCTGTTCCCTCCACTCCTACCAGTTTCACCCCATCTAACCTATCTCCCAGATCCAGTGTTCCTCTATTCCCCTCCAGAAAAGATCAGGTCTCCCAGTGACAACAACCCAATATGGCATAACAAGATGTGATAAAACTAGGCACAATCCTTACTTATATCAAGGCTGGATGAAACAACCCAGTAGAAAGAAAGGGGACCAACAACAGGCAAAAGAGCCAGAGACACCCACACTGTTAGGAATTCCATAGGAACACCAAGCTACATAACCATGACATGTATGCAGGGAACCTAGCACAGATCCGTGCAGGCTCCGAGATTTCATCTTTAGTCTCTGTGATCCATGTTCTGGTGTCTTCAAGCCCTTAGGGTCTATCAGAGAGGCTTCCTCTATCACTTTCTGGAAGCAGAAGCAGAAAATAGAGATCAGAGAAATGATATGTAAAATTATAATTTGCTTAAGAGCAATGTCACTTATATATCAACTCCAGCACCCGATAAATAAATGCTTGTAACACCACCTCTTATATTGTCTTAGCCTGAACATTCAAGAAAAATAATGGGAGAATAACAGCTATTTTTCTACCTAAGTTCTTATCTACATGGGTAAACCACTGATAATGAATAGGTAAGTGTAAAAGAAAAATAGAAATGCTTTTGTTTAATATGCTATTAACCTAAAGCTTTAATGCATAGGAAACAGTGAGAACTGTAATAAGCACTAAATTGTCCCTCCATCTGCTATAAAATTCATAAAATTTTACTGACTAGATATGAAATTTTATTATATGTTACTAAACAATATGACCCAAATTCATCATTACAGCTCAGTTTATCTCATCATAAAAAGCCAACACATATTTAAACTTTGTCTTCAAAGGTACTAACCACTCAGAATATGTAACTATTTTATTTGCTTAGTTGTTTTTCCTTTGTTTTTGTTTTAGACCAGGTTTATTTTAGTTGTTCTTTGACAATACTCTACAGCTATTCCAAAATCAAAGGCATCCTTCTCTGCCTACCCTATTTTGTGCCTTTTAAGAAAAAAAAACAATTCAAGAACAATTTGTGAGTCCCAAAAGCCCTTGAATATATGGTGTTTCACTGCAGCATGGTCAACTAATAGTTTTACTAAGAGAGAAAAACTATTTCCCTCTGTGAGCAGCTACCAATTGCCAATAGCTCCATTGCAAATAAGTGATGGATCTCTTAGGGGTATCCCACAGGGAGAGGGGATCCCACTCCCCTCGCCATGTTGAGATTGACTTACACAGTTTTTGTGTAGTTTGTGACAATTAATTGAGTTCGTATATGCAGCTGCACTGCTGTGTCCAAAAGGTAATGATTTTAAAACCATCAGAACACACATTTCAAGGGGAAACATTGGAATCACACTTTGGATCTAAAGCAATAATAAAGTTTACAATTTTATCCTAGCATCTGCGAATACTAAAGTTCATCAGGTAAGATGATTCAGCAGGGAAAAACACTTCCTTCCAAGCCTGGAGACTGGAGTTTGATCCCCAGGACACACAGGTGAAGAAAAACTGACTACCAAAAGTTGTCATTATGACTTCCACATGTACTTCAGGCTTGTGTGTCCCCTCCCCTCAACACAAATAAAAAGTTTATAAGGTATAATTATTATTTTGGTCCATTTTAAGTTCTTTGCAATATGAATTCATATAAAAATAATTCCATTTGCATCTTCATATTATCATGTTATATAATATGAAAAGATGTAAAGCATAAGTTCAAATGAAGCCTGCTATATCCAGTGCATAGCTATATAAATACAATAAATTATTTGAAGTGCTTTAAGCCTATAGAACTCACTGAGGCAAATCTAATACTTTCTTTTCTGAGTGCCATAGTTTTTCATACATGTTTATTTCTTATTAACTAGTAATTGCTAATTTCCCCTCTGCTATTAACTTACGCCTTCTTAACATAACAGAGAAAAAGATTTAATTTAGGTCACACTGAATTTCTGGAGAAACCAGCTACCACACATTCACATGGATGATCCCATCTAAGTGCAGATGCCACAAAATATTGCATAAAAGATTTATCTTGACTTTAATGGAATCAATTATAATTCATATTGTAGTATGAATTATGCTCCTGAATCTGGGTTGACATCTGAATGTCTAAACATGGCTGTAGTACATTTTAACCAAGAATAGACATGTGTATAGGAAGCATTGTATGTATGTATCATGTATCTAGCATTGTATCTCATGAAGCTACAATTTGAGCAGTAACACAAGTGCCAAATGTGATTGGACAAGCATTTGTACTGTGATGTTTGATAAGGATTACATGTGTTGACATGTATGTTATTTACATTGACAGAGAGCTCTGTAGAATTATTGGATTTGATCCACTTTGGGGAAAAACAGAGGCAGCCCAGCTATGGTTTGCAATGTTTCTTTAACATAGCAGTTTATTACACAAATTAATCCAATTACTTTAGTAGAGTGATTGCTGATAGTTTGCCCTCATACTTGCTGTGTAAAGGTTGATCTACAGTATTTTGCACAGACTCATCTACTCCTCACCTTTTTCAATAGATTATAAGATGCTCACCACCCTGTAATATGCTTCATGCTTAAACTAGAACAATGGAGACATACCTATCCCTACTAATTCAGTTTGGTATTAATCAATCAGTTTTTTCCCTTGGCAGATTAGATTTATAATATTTTATACTATAAGAACACTTATAAAATTATATATATATATATATCATATTAGATTGTAATTCTTATTATCAGTGTCTTTAAAATAATTTGTTTATTCTCTCATATATTATATCCTGACTGTAGTTTCCCCTCCCTCCTCTCTCTGTCTCCCAGATCCACTACTTCTTCATTTCCTTTCAAATAAAGAGAGGTCTCCTATGGATAGCAACTACATGAGGCATATGAAGGTATGAGAAGACTAGGCACATATACTCATCAGTGCTGGGGATGAGACAACCCAGTAGGAGAAATGGGAGGTTATACACAGAGGACATAGTTAGAAACATGCAGGATCCCTGATTGCCAGTCCAGTCTCTGTAAGGTCCTAGAAGCCTAGTTTAGTTGATTCTGTGGGTTTTCTTGTGGTGTCCACAATGCCTTGGGCTCCTACGACCAATCCTCCCTGCTGTTTTTCACTCAATTCATAGACTGCCCCTTAAAAAACTGCTGTCCTAAGCATCAGCGGTTGTGCTGCAATAGCTGCAGCCCACAGGAATTCTGTTCCCTCATGTATGGGCCCTCTTAAAGCCACTAAAGGAAACTTTATTTAGATCTCTACCCCTGTATAGAACCCAGGATTCAAAGGGTGAGGTGAAATTTTGCTTGCTCAGAGAGGCTGAATCACAAGGAACTAACCTTCTTTCCTTGCTTGAATCTCCTAAAAAAGTCCACCAGAGCTTCTGTTTTGTTCCCACTTAAGTACACTTGCAAGGTAGGCTTTTGGTCTGCTTTGTCTGCAAGGACCCTGGCC
>LOJH01057967.1:6154-20031 GCA_001685095.1 Ellobius talpinus | reverse complement strand
AGAGAGAGAGAGAGAGAGAGAGAGAGAGAGAACGAGAACAGACAAGTAAAGGGGAAACCCAGAGCCAGATGCAGACCCTGCCAGGAGGAAGAGCACGAAGGAGCTGTGGTAAGGACAGCACAGTGCACACTGACTGGGCCGTGCAATCTGGACCCAGCCCAGGCACAGGACTCCAGCTCCATAAGACTGGGGCCAAAAGTAGAAGCAAAAACTAAAATCTTACAGGACAATGCAGAAGATCTCCATGACCTGGGGGTTAGAAAGAACTTACAGATAACTCCAAAAAGTGTTTACCACAGGGGAAAGGTAGGTAAATTCAAAAGCATCAAAATCAGGATCAGAAAAATATAACAAGTAATGTGAGGGAAACAATACAGTGTCACACATCCTTAATCACAGCACCAGGGAGGTAGAGACAGGAAGATCAGAAGTGCATGGTCATGGTTAGCTCCATTATGAGTTCAAGACCAACCAACGCCAAGATGGAAGAAAGAGTAAAGGAGGGGTGGAGAATGAATGCATGAGTGAATGAATGAATGAGAGGATCAGTCACAAGCTGAAGACAAAGTAACCAGGCAGGAAGAAAGAAATTGTTTGAAAACCAAGCAAAAAGATACAAGCCACCTCCCAGGACTCCCACAAGCAACAAGAAACAGGAGGGTGTGGGTTTCTGAGCTTAGGACTGAGAGAGTGAAGTCACCCCTGGATTTGAAGAACTCAGACGTCTGGCTATGCTGTAGTGCTGAGAGAAGGCAGGCAATAGATTGATACAACCGACACCATTCATACGGCCAGAGCCAAAGACACCAGAGACAGAAAAGGACAAGCTAGTAGCCTCCTGGACTTAGAGGTCAGCAGTCATGACCAGGTGGGGTTTGGCACAGAGTGCACCATGGTCTGCCAGTCAAAATTAAATGAACACAACTCACCGCAAAGCAGAATAAAAATGAAAAGTTCTGATAAACAAAACACCCAGTCAAGGTAAGACCTCTCACTTGACAAACAGGAGGGAAATGATGGCAAAGCCTGCCTCCCAAGGTGACATGTCAGGAGGTAACTAAGTCACAGGCTCCTTCTGTGTGCCAGGAAGCAGGCCCTCAACAGACACACCGTCTGCTGGAACCTGGTCTTAGAGCTGCAGAGTCCACGAATGAAAGTTTCAGTGGCTGATAAACACCCACCCAAATGCAGTATCTTTTTTTTAAGCACAGCAGACAAAACAGCCTAAAATGGGGCACGTGAGGAATAATGACAAAGGGATGCTACAAAATATTAAGAGCAAAGGCTGGTCAGAAGTGATGCTAACGTGTCCCTCACTGCGGCCAGCCAGGCTACACTGAAGGTGCTAGTAGAGCAGGAAAGAGAACGGAAATGGATGGGATGGAGAAAAACTCTGAAGCCTACAAAGCAAAGCTGTAGAAAATAACAACAAGGCTGGAGAGATGGCTGCAGAGCACCTGGGTTCCATTCCCAGCAGTCGCAGCAGACAGCTCACAGCTGTCTGTAACTCCTGTCCCAAGGGATCCCATGCCCTCTTCTGGTCACAGTGGGCACCAGGCACACAGTGGTGTACAAACATGCATGCATTCAAATCTCATACATATAAAATACAAATAAATTTTCAGAAAAAAAATTAACAAGTGACTTCTGCAAGGACATGGCATAGAAGACCAGTGGTTTAAAAAGTGATATATCTATGTATTAGCAACAAAAAACTAGATATTGACACTTTTAAAAAGTACTGTGTACACTGGATAAAGTATGAATACATGGATTAAACAAAATGTGTTAAGAAACACTGAAAACTATAAAACACTGTGAGAGAAATTTGTTTTATTTTTACTTGTAATAGAGTCTCACTATACAGTCCAGGTTAACCTCAAACGTGTTATGTAGCCCAGGAGAACCTCAAACATATAACCTTCCTGACTCCCAAATTCTTCAATTATAGACATGTGCTACCATGCCTGGCCTTTGAAAGACCTGCACGGATGGAGACAAGTACTCATCAAGATCCATGCTCATGGATCAGAAGGCTCAATATTAAGATACCAATTATCATCAAACTGATCTAAAGGAGAAACAGGGCCCTGAGCAATGTATCAGAAGATGCACTTGTAGAAACTAGTTAGTTCTAGAATTGACATGAGGCAAAGAACCAGAATAGCTTCACATAGTTTTGGAAAAGCAGAGCACCAAGAGTCCTGGAAAGACATATCCCCCTCAGGTGGGCGGTGGTGGCACACACCTTTAATCCCAGCACTTGGGAAGCAGAGACAGGTGGATCTCATTGAGTTCGAGGTAAAAAGCAAGTTCCAGGACAGTTGCACAAAGAAACCTTGTCTAGAAAAACCAAGGGAAGAAAAAAAAAGTATTCCACTCTGTAGGCAATGAGCCATCAAATGGGCAGAGCCCATTCTCCACACTCAGGGCTGGAAGTGGACATTCTATGGAGAAAGTGCAACCCAGCGCCCTTACAACCCTAACAAAATTCTTTCAAACTAAATCCTAGGAAAGCAAAACCAAAGACATTCTAAAGGAAAACTCAAAAGAAATCTTTGTGCTTTGAATTAGCACAAACTAGGACATAACCAACTTGGAAAGAAATCAGTAAGCTGGATGCAAACATACAATCATGTGTGAAGTACAGATGAAATCCAGGCTAAGAGGAAGCACTGCTAAATAAAAACCATTCTACCTGACGAAAGACTTGATTATAACACATCTCAAAAACTCTTACTAAATTAAACAAGCACATTTTTAAAAACAGAGGCCAAAGATCTGAACCAACACTTCACAGAAGATGTGTACGTGTCAAGCGCATGAAAAGATACCCATGCTCAGTCATCACACGCCCATCAGGGCCTGATCAGCCTCCCAACTGGGGGAGGAGCTCTGACCTCCTCAAACATGAAGGCCTCTAAAATGGCTAACTGTGCACCCCTCACACACTCATGATCCCCTCCAGGTGGCAGTCCAAGAAAGGGAGACCATGTCTACTAAAAGATCTACAGGGAATATTCCTGAAAGAAGAAAGCTAGCTATGGTAGCCAATCGTGATTGTTCAACTTGTCCACATCAGGAATCAACTAAAACCTCAGCAGCTGACACGACTGTGAGGGATTTTCTCAATTGATCATTTGAGGTGAGAAGACCCACCTTGAATGTGGGCCGCACCTACATACAAGAACATGGAGGAAGGAAGCTTTTTTGGTTTTGCCCACTTGCCCTCACTCTCGCTGGCATTAGAACCTACTTCACGATTCCAACACAGAACATCAGCAGTTCTCGAGAAATCCTCTGGGACTCTAGCACCAGACTGGGACTGCTGAGACATCCAGCATCATGGACTAAAAAACACATGGATCCTTGGCCTTTACATGGGGAGACAGTCTATAAACTATTCGAATATATATTATATTTCATATATATAATATATATTATATATATAACAAATATATACATTTGTTTCATCAGTCCTGTTCCTCTAGAGAACCCTGACCAACACACTAAAATTATACATCCATTTGCTGAGATGGCCAGGTAGAGGAGCTGTGGTCCCAGGACATCACTCACCAACATAAGGGACCAACTATTGGGTCACACCAACTAGGAAATACTCAAGTTCTTGTCAAGAGTGAAGATGGATGCTATGCAGCCACTCCACTTCTGTGTGGACCAGGAAGGCCAACACAGTCTCAAAGGCAGCTAGGGGTCGCTGGGGAGAAATTGCCCAGCACAGCAGTAAGATCACTTAAGGCCACAGTCACTTCCTTACCTTGATTGTGGTGATGATGTGACTGAGTTCATTACAACTCAGAGAATCACACACTAAAAATGGTGTCCCAGAATACCACTATGCCTTATTTAAAAAAAAAAAAAAAAGGCATTGAGACCATGAGCGGCTACTCCACCATGGGAATTAGAAAGCCATTGAGGATGTGGAGTTATGAACTCAAGACACACAGACGATGTCCTGCACACGGAGATGGATCAGAAACTCCACAGAATTTGCTGGTCTACCCCCAGTATTACTCTAGAGGAAAGAACAGCCATACAAGCTTCAGACATAGATGTTTCTAGAAGCTTAGTTCAGAACAGCCAAATGTTAGAAACGACCCCAAAGCCTGTCCCACTGCCGAATGGACAGACAGCATACGTCTGCACATGGACAGCTACTCAGCACACACAACAAGCTACCAACAAGACAACACAGGGAGCGAAGAGAGCAGACACAACAAGGTCACTCGTTCTGTAGGGTTGCCGTTCAGCCTCAGATGGCAAGCTGGCCCGTACTAATGATGGCAGCTAAGGTCTAGAATGTGAGGATGGGCAGCGGAGGGCCCGTGGACTGCAAGAAACTTTGTGTCTTGACTGGTCAGTGGTTACACAGACACTTGTTTCTCAAAATGAACTGTATGTCTGAAATGAGGGTATAATATGTGGAAAGTACGACCCTCAAAAAATGTTATGTATACACGCTTGTACTTAAAGGAGAACCCCAGCCTGGGGACACAGCTCAATGATAGAACACTTACCTAGCACACACACACATGGCCTTAGGTTCCATCACCAGCATCAAAAAAAAAGAAAAGAAAAGAGAAAAGAGAAAAAAGTGGGGGCAGCCAGGCTGGGCATGGTAGTCCATGCCTTTTAATCCCAGCACTTAGAAGAGGCAGGTATATCTCTGAGGTCAAGGCCAGCCTGGTCTGCATATCAACAAAGACTCTGTCTCAAAATAAGTGATATTTAAAAGGCACCTAACTGGCGTGGTATCACATATCTACAGTCCCAGCACTCAGGAAACTGAGCCCGAAGGATTATGAGTTTGAAGGCCTGCTTGGGATACAAAGCAAGACCTTACACACAGCCCTCACACCTCCAGGTACCGTGCCCCCTGCCCACAAACCCAGTGGCTGTCCTAGTTTGGCTTCTGTTGCTGTAATAAAACAACGACAAAAGCCAACTTAAAAGAAGAAAGGATTTATCTAGCTTACATATACCAGGTTACACACCATCACTGAGGGAAGTCAGGGCAAAACCTCGAAGCAGGAAGCTGAGACAGGATCTGCAGCAGAGACCATGGAAGCACAGCGCTTGCTGGCTTGTTCTCCCGCGGCCCAGTCAGCCTGCTTTTCAACACAACCATGAACTGCCCACCCCAGGTAACAGTCAGAGCCTACAGTGGGTTGGGCTCTCCCATATCAATCATTAACCAAAACAATGGTCCACAAACTTGCCCATATGCCAACCTGATGAAAACAACTCGAGCTGGATTCCCTCTTCCCAAGTGACTCTACCCAGTGCTAAACTGACAAATCTAAAAACTAGCCGGCACGGTGACTGAATTGGAAGACAGAAGGGACAGACTGCCATCACCTGGACTTCTGCCACAAAGAAAGACCACCATGCTTCCTGGAAGGTCACCACGCCCACTCTCAAATTCACCCAGGCAGAACTGACTTACTACATGCGTTTTACAGAGGAAAGTGTAATATGTTTTTGAACTATTTCCTTCTGAATTTATGTTAAGTTTTAGAGCCTGAATTATGCAGAAAGACATCACTACTGAAAGCAATTTCTTCTCTGAGTATATTAGATATAAATTTAAAGTTACTTCAATTAAAAGAAAATGTCAGGGCTAGGGAGATGGCTCAGACAGTTAAAATAAAAGTACTGGCTGCCCTTCCAGAGGACACAGGTTCTAGGATAACTCCACTTCCGGGGAATCCAAGGCCCCTCTTCTGGCATCCCAGGGCACATGCAGACCATAGTCATACATGCAGACAAAACATGCATACACACAGAAAAAAAATAAGTAAATCCTAAGAAGATAATGTCACCAACAATGATCTCTAAGCTGTATTTGTTAAGAAAAACACTAAGGTATAAGTGAGTTTATTTGGTACCAAGAAGACAGAGAAAGAACACAGCACCAGGCACCAAGGGGCACACCTGCAATTCCACCACCTGCTTCAAGCCAGTGGAGAGCTCAAAGCAGCCTGAGCGACAGAGCAGGATCCCCTCCCAAATTAAAACTAAAAACAGAGTAAATGCTTGCATGTCTGCATATGTTTGTGTGCATTGTACACGCAGACATACACACACACACTTGCTTTTACAAAAAAACACTAAGGAATGGCTTAGAGACCACCAAAAATAAAAATAAACACGTACCCTCGGGAACAAAAAAGGGACGGGGGTCAGAAATCAAAGTGCTACTCAGAAACTCCCTTCTGACCCATGTGTTTTACAAATTTAATACATAAAATGAAAACAAACAACAAATAGTAATTAAAATGGAAGTCAAGCCAAACCAAATCAGGCTAACACTGGTGCATCAGTATGCAGAAGACAGGTGCCCTGATAAGTATCCTCAAGACCTACAAAGAAGGCTCACCTACTCTGGCTCTGTAGTCAGAACTTCAGAGCTTCACGTGTGTCTGATGGTAAGCCAGGTAAGTAAACACACTGACCATATTAGACCCAGGGCTTCCCATGTAAGAGGATGGGTAAAATTCAAAAGGACTTGTGGCAGAGGCTGCATGTCTAAAACCTAAACAGGCAATTCTGGATTGTGTGCAACTGATCTGCATGTCCCTGCCCCATCACCACTACACCTAGGTGCTGCAGCATCCTAGAGACCAACACTCCAACCTCTAGACTCCTCTGCAGACCACTTGTGTGTGTGCGCGCGCACACGCACAGACACACACACACACACACACACACACATCTACGCATGTATTATCATTGTTTGCAAGTGAGAGATATGTAGAAATCACATAACAGCCACTACTGGAACCAGGGAGCCTGAGGAGAAATCAAACCTGGGTGTGAAAGACAAAGATTTCCACTAAGATGAAGCCGAGATGGAAACCTGCTGAGCCCTGTAACTCACAACAGGACAGAGTCCTTCAACTCTTCACACCACCCAACACTGTCCTTGTACAAACAGGAGCAAATCCACAGAAACAATCAGCCCCACAGCAATGTATGAGGCTCTCAACTGAGCCCTAAGCTGCTGGCCCAACCTTATCCTGCTGCACCCTCCTTTCAGAGGCAGCAAGTTGCTGAGATTCTACCCAAATATATAAGATCCCCAAACACGGTTCCTGATGCAAACATCTTTACTGATCCTGCAATAGTACGCAACACCAAGAAGGAAAAGACAGGGCACCGTGAACTTTCCTGCATTACCACTCAAATACAGCTCACAAAAATAAAACTCACCATCTTAAGGGCACAATCTGATGATCTAGGAAAGTATGTGCAGCTATGTACACAGGACCTTTCTGTACACTGCAACCTCCCTGCTCTAGGCATCCACGACATGACAGTTTATTTTGTTTTGTTTGGGGACAGGGTTTACAGTGTTAGGAACTGAACCCAGAGCTGGCACATGCCAACCAAGAAGCTACCACTGAGCTATATCACTAGTACCTGGTTCAGCTTTTTCTAGAATCCCATACCAACAGAACTACATAATGCAATGGCTGCTTTATCTTGCAGAACACTTTTAGGCCACTCATGCAGCTGCGTTTGTCAGAACCCAGTCCATTCGCCCCCAAATGAGTGCACATGAAGAGGACTGATGGGTTTGGGGAGGAAGCACTAGTCCTGCTCATCCCCACAGGAGCTGCACATCAACTGTAGCGCATGGTGAACACCTTTATCCTCATCTCTGACTGCGCAGGAGGACCTGGGATGGCTGCTAAGCATGCGGACAGTCTCTTGTCCCACTGGGGTAGTTAGGGTGATAAAAATGTCTCTTCACACACTTACTGGATGTCTTTTGTGTAAGAGCTGCTTGTCGCTGCACACTAAACTACAGAAGTCTTTGTAAAGCGCTCTAACCTCTGCACCCACCTTGCTTTCTTTTAATTTTGAAGTCAAACTTACTGATCCTTCCTGTTTCTGATATTACTTTGTCCTAAGGCCCTTCCTCAGCCCAGACAGTCTTCACATGCCCCTGAGGCCCACAACGCCCCCCTGTACTGCATTGCATCCTTCTTGAAAGCTCCTCCTCTGGGAATGTCACCAAGGTCCCTTCCAGGCACTAGGAGGGAGGAGGCCAGCTCACCCCAGAGGGGAAGGCTCACTGTACTTCCTCCTACACTCTAAGAAGAAAGATCACACTTAGGTGTCCCACACAACAGGGTGGCTCTAGCAGAAAGGACACCTACACAAGACAGTGACAGGCAGCCCCTCCCTCCTTCACCAACTCAGAGCTCCTGCCACAAACCCAAGGTGCTTCAGTCCACTTGGGAACAACCAGGCTCTGCCACGCTCAGAGTCTCTAAGCCAACTTTACAGCTGTGACTGCCAGCAACTACCTGAGAAATGAATCTGAGAGCTTGCCTTGTGGGCAGTGACAGCTACCTGGGCCTTCTCTGCCCCCACCAGCAAGGCCACTAGCTCCTCCTCTGTCCTCTGTAATGTCAGAACTGAGTATGAAACCCAGCCAGGCCCAATTTTTAGCCACAGTCCAACATCACACCATTGAATCTATA
Organism: Ellobius talpinus; assembly: GCA_001685095.1. Taxonomy (NCBI): domain Eukaryota; kingdom Metazoa; phylum Chordata; class Mammalia; order Rodentia; family Cricetidae; genus Ellobius; species Ellobius talpinus. The sequence continues at coordinate 11,518 of LOJH01057967.1, read as the reverse complement.
TGGCTCCATCTGAAGGCTATGGCCATCGACCTCCACATCAACAATCACCAAAAGTGGGTCCCATCTTGCTTAGTCAGCCACTCGCCCATCTGCCCACAGCCACTTCACTGAGTATAACTTACGCACTGAGAAGACACAGATGAGCCCGTGTCACATGAAGACTGGGGTGCACCTTGAGTGTGGTCACAAGCAAAAAGTAACTTCAAAAGGAAACCACACACTTGCTCACTTGGTTGCAGTGCACAACAGCAATCAGAGCCAATCTCTGTGAGCTGTCCATGGTCCTCCTTGAGGACCTGATCTCTCTGCCTTGTACTCCAGTGCCAGTGACCTAGACCACCTAACAGGTCCCACAGAGTCCTCTTACTGCTAACCTGAACTTCTCAGTCCCCTGTCTTGGTCCTGCCTCTTGTATACCTAGCAGGCAATTCTGCAGTTCTTCCCAGTGTACCATGAGACCTGCTAGTACAGGAGGGGGAACCCTGAAGGAACGACCCAAGAGAGGAACCATCTTTTCATCTTTTGGAAACCCCTGCCCCTGAACTGACTGACCTGGTATCTGCTGGATACTCAGAACCTGCACTCCCAGATTCACAGGCAGTAAATAAACAGCCTATTCCCCAGAGGGCCACCTTCACTGCTGGACAGCAACCACTGGACACACAAAAGACAATCTGACAATACCCAAGGCTACAAGGCCACCGCTATGCTACACTCATCCATCACACAGCAGGGCCCTGTGAGGCGGGTAGAGTACTCAACACAGACAAAAATACAAATGACTATGGCAGAAGAAACTGTCCACATACAAGAGACATCACACAGCCATGGAGTCCCCAAAAGCCACTGGAAAGAGAGAACTCTATAATGTCAACCTAAGATGAAGTACCCATACCTAGGAATGTACTGGAGAGGCAGTTAGTATGTCCAGAAGGGAAGGGAAGGCAGCAGAGGGGACGCTACCACAGGCCAGCATAAGAAATGTAATGCATGGTCACCTGGTGTGCTGGCTCAATTATGGCTCTCCTACAGGACAGCATGCAGGTCCTGATTCAAGTGTGGAATGATATAAACGAAAGCTAGCCAGCCAAGTTAACAGGACTGTAAGCAACGCAGATCTACACATTTGAGATCCAACAGCACATATGTCATTCCTTGGATGGCTTCTCATGCTAATTATACCAGCCAAGTCACACCACATCCTAGAGACCCCCTGAATCACACCTGGGACATCTCAGCCACATGGGGGCCCACACCAGATGTTGAGGGTGTACAAATGCATGGGTGCTTCTACTCAGTGGACAAGACCACACCAAGACCAGTACTGAGCCAACAGGCAGTCCCAGAGGTGTGGGCTTGCTTGAGCAATACACATCTGGGGATGGTACCCCACAGGGACTCTGCTCAGCTGGGCCTCTTAGCTCAGGGTGACAAACAGATCCAGTGACAATGAAGAAAGCATGGGAAAAGGTCCTGTCTGTCAAGCACAAAGCTGACCTCTGGGGTCAGGCTGCTCAGAGTCTGCCCTTCACTCTAAAGGCAACAGGAGCTCTCAGAGCTTCCTCAGCAGACTGGGTACCTGGCAGAGGAAGGACACCTCATGCTCAGAGCATCTAAAGAGTTGTCCCAACAGTGGAGAGGGAGACACAAGGGGGAGCAATTGGATGCCTGTAATGGCACACTGTCCCATGCCTGAACCAAACCTGCCAAGGTTGCTGCACCATCACCTGCTGGTCCTGAGGCAGCTACAAACACAGGCAAAACAAAGCAGGCCACCAGAAGCAAGAGATTGTTAAAAGGCACAGAAGAGCTCCAGCTCCAGGTCCCCTCGAGAGACCTACAGTAAGACGACAGAGTGGGTGTGACCCTCATCTCCATCACCCTGGTAGTGTCACGTCAACAGGCACAGTGCTGCTGACAGAAACGGAGCCATGACAAGTGGGGCCACCCTGTCTATGCCAACACCAGGACACGTTTTTGGTCTTTCCCAGCCCACTGCCAGGGAATGAAAGGAGGGCTTGCACAGGCTGGGCAGACACACAGCTGTGCCCCAGCCCTCTTTTTGCTTTGCATTTTCAGTCAGGGTCTCATCCTGTACTTCATGTTGCAGCCCAGACCGGCCTTGAACTCGTCATCCTTCCACACCAGCCTGCCAAGCAGCTGGGATTAGCGACTGTGCCACCAGACCTGGTCCAAGTGCATTTCTGTCACCTGAGAATGGTGTTCATACATGTCCCAATACTACCTATGTCCCATGCACAACTGATGCACAACCCACAATACTCATGTGCACATTACCAGGGTCATGTGTAGACAAGAAAAGGTGTAACCCTTCTTTTTCAGGGTGGTCTTCCCAGCCCAGGAACCAGGTCAAAGAACAATGATGCCAAGATCCAGGACAGATGCTAGGGTGATTCTCAGGGCCCTGATGCCGAGACAGCTCCAACTCTAACCTAGCCTCAGGGACCCACAGAGACAGAACCGATCCTAACCTAGCCTCAGGGACCCCACAGAGACAGCATTGACCCTAACCTAGCCTCAGGGATCCCCACAGAGACAGCACCAACCCTAACCTAGCCTCAGAGACCCCACAGAGACAGCACCGACCCTAACCTAGCCTCAGAGACCCCACAGAGACAGCACCAACCTAACCTAGCCTCAGGGACCTCACAGAGACAGCACCGACCCTAACCTAGCCTCAGGGACCTCACAGAGACAGCACCGACCCTAACCTAGCCTCAGGGACCCAAAGACAGCACTGATCCTAACCTAGCCTCAGGGACCCAGAGACAGCACTGACCCTAACCTAGCCTCAGGGACCCCAAAGAGACAGCACTGACCCTAACCTAGCCTGAGGGACTCACAGAAACAGCACCAACCCTAACCTAGCCTCAGGGACCCACAGAGACAGCACCAACCCTAACCTAGCCTCAGGGACCTCACAGAGACAGCACCGACCCTAACCTAGCCTCAGGGACCCAAAGACAGCACTGATCCTAACCTAGCCTCAGGGACCCAGAGACAGCACTGACCCTAACCTAGCCTCAGGGACCCCAAAGAGACAGCACTGACCCTAACCTAGCCTGAGGGACTCACAGAAACAGCACCAACCCTAACCTAGCCTCAGGGACCCACAGAGACAGCACCAACCCTAACCTAGCCTCAGGGACCTCACAGAGACAGCACTGACCCTAACCTAGCCTGAGGGACCCACAGAGATAGCACCAACCCTAACCTAGCCTCAGGGACCTCACAGAGACAGCACTGACCCTAACCTAGCCTCAGAGACCCCAGAGACAGCACCGACCCTAACCTAGCCTCAGGGATCCCACAGAGACAGCACCAACCCTAACCTAGCCTCAGGGACCCCCACAGAGACAGCACCAACCCTAACCTAACCTCAGGGACTCCAGAGAGACAGCACTGACCCTAACCTAGCCTCAGAGACCCCACAGAGACAGCACCAACCCTAACCTAGCCTCGGGGACCCACAGAGTGAACTATGGCCTACAAAGCATTCCCATAATGAAAGACACGGCCATCTCTCTCTTTGGCTCTAGACATAGACCCTCCTGATTTATAAACATTGTGGCAACAGAAAGGATACAGGAGGGAAAGTTATATACTCCCTATCCTAGAGCCAGTTTAAAGCCTGGTAAGACAACTACACCAGGAGACAGACGTCAGAGGTCAGAAGCCAAGGAATGCCTGGGACCATACCGTGTAATGAGATCCTGGTGAGAAACTCCCTACTGCTCCTCACAGGACCAGAGCCTGAATCACCCTAAAGCTTCACACACACCCTGAGAACCAAGTTCCTCTGCAAATTCAAAGTGGCACAAAACCGGCTCCACCCACTTGTCAGAAGCTGCAGAGAAAACTCTGGAGTGTCCTGACAAAGTACCTGCAGGGATGCGGAGAGTCTATGGGTTAACTGCACTCCAGCCCTTACAGAGCACTGCTCTCAGTCGCAGCCCAGCAACAGTCTCTTCTTCCTCCCAGCCCCATTCCTCTGCCGGCTCAGCCACACTCAGGACCTGCTCCTTGTCCCTCAAACCTCCCTTTCCTCTCCATTCCACAGACTCAACTCCCCAACATTCTTTGCAGTTACAAACAGCCAATTATCAAGTTTTCCCAGCTAGAATTAAGAGAAAGAGAGCTGTGTCACTTCTGGGACAAGACCTAGGACAAGGGGAAGCCTCTGCCCACTGCCTGCTGCCCTTCCAGCTGGCAGGACTATGACATCCCACAGCACAGACATTGGCCAGGGAGCACCAGCTACAGGCAAGCAGGAGCTGCAAGGTGGAAGAGAACTCAAGGAGCTCAAATCAAAGTCTTGTGGAAAAGAGCCCACCAGTCCCCTCACAGAATGGCAGAAGCCAAAGTCACAGAACACACTTTGAGTCTACACCAAGCAGGATCCCTGACTCCTTAGGCACAGTGAGCACTTTCCCCAGCAGAAGCAGACACTCCAGTGTGCTCCCTCCTTGCACTCTTTGCACACAGCTGTGTAAAGCACACAAGCAGACATCTAAGTAAGTCACATGCAGGTCCCCCGAGCTGCCAACACACTGCAGTGCAAGTTTCCTTGCAGCGGCCACTGGTCCCTGGCAGACCATTTTCCTATATCCCCACTACCTTCACGGGGGGAAATTCTTATGATGGGACTTTCAAGGCTCAGAGTCAGGCCACAGACTGAAAGTTTACACAACAGCACACAGCATGGAGGCTGACGCAGCTTGGCTGGTCTGAGCCCCACACACAGTATAGCAGGTCCCAGCACGGTGGCTACATTTTGTCTTTTCCTCGGAGTTGGTGGTTCTTCACTCCTGCCAACAGCCTTCCTCCCAGCCACTCCAGGGACTCCACGGGCCTCCAGGAGCAGGCCACTGCCTCCACTTCAGGGCATGCCTGGAAGGAGCCCATAGCTCTTCCGGCCCATAACCATAAGGGCCGTCCAATACTCTAATTCTCAAATACTTACTGCCCCCGGTGCTGGGTTCCTGCTTTATGTTCACTACCCAATGTTCCTACCCAGAAATAACACATCAAACCCATACCCCAAGCCCTGCACACTCCACCCAGAGAGCACATACCACCATGGCTCCCATGTCAGGCTCACTAAGGTCTCCTAACCAATCCCCAGAGTTGAGACCATGAACAAGCCCCATTAATGTCCACCCATACCCTCCCTTCTGACCAGCCCCCAGCACCTTTGTATTCCATAGCTCACAGACACAAAAGTGACCAAACTCAGTTTTGATTCTGTCACTGCCCTGCATAAACCCTGATGGTTGCTTTCAGATGAGAAAAATCTCAATTACAAGACCAAATCAACATAGCCTCACCTCCTACACCCTCCCC
>LOJH01057966.1:0-11476 GCA_001685095.1 Ellobius talpinus | reverse complement strand
GGAAGAGCAGGCAATGCTCTTAACCACTGAGCCATCTCTCCAGCCCCCATTGCTGGCTTTTAGATTTTGATTTATAAGGCTTCCTTGTTGCACAATTTAAAGAATATATTTACTGAAGATGGTTGCAGTAGCAAGCCTCTGTAATTGTAGCCACTGGAGAGGCTGAAGCAGGAGGATCTTAACATTTGAGGGCAGCCTGCTACAGGGTAGGAGTTACTTTATTTTGGTATTCTTAAAGTCTACTTTGTAAGCACTCCTTATGAGTGAAATCGAGATCTGACCCTTGCTAACAGAGCTCATTCATGAAGGAGTGCATGTTCAAGTCAATAAAACAAGCATGGCTAAATATTACCTTAGTTATAGCAATGGTAGCTCAACACATCTATCAATATTCCCATTTTTTAAAAAAGTTCTCACCACAAATGAAGGCTTTCAGTCCCTTGTACCTGAAATCTAAGAACTGTCTCTCATATTGAACACTGGCTAGTTCCAAGGATATTCGTTATCATTAGAATTTTACAAAATTCTGCCGTAGGAAAATGGCAGAATATGAATGTAACTGACTGTCTAACATGACAGAGCAGAAGATCCCAGATGCCAGGCTAGTTCTGCTACAGCAGTGTAAGCCTGAGGAGCAAACTGACCTGCTACCTGGTCATTTATTTTCTATTTATCACCAAGCTGAAGTTTGCTTTTGTTATAACTGTGGAATGAGCAATGTTGGTAAATAATTGAAACAGCAACCAATATTTGAAATGCATATTATAAGGAAAGAAGCAATGTAAAGTAGTACTGTTGAATTTTAGAAAAATCTAAATTACTTTAAAGTAAAATCAGTTATTTTACAGTCAGCCTTAAGTGAGTACATAAAAGAAAACCAAAATGGTATAGTATAGAAAAAACTGCAAAATCTAACAAATTTAATGCCAATCACTTTGTAGTTGAGACAAATAATAGATTTTAGTAGATCTTTTATATTTTAATTTTGTTTTGTTTTAATTAATGGGGAAAAACAAGCCCTAATTGGAGCTCACTCTTTGGAAAGCTGAGTGTGTACACGACCCCCAGGCCTTTGTGCTCTCGCACTGAGTCTGTGCTCCTGTTCTGCAGAGGAAGAGACTGCCCCGGATGGTGCTGTTGCAGAGTACAGGCGAGAAAAGCAGAAGTACGAGGCCTTGAGGAAGCAACAGCCGAAGAAGGGAACTTCCCGGGAAGATCAGGTAACTTCAGAACCAAAGACCATGTGCAGTTCAGTGCTTGTTTCTATTCTCTTCCCGTCTTGCTCTGATATGATTGTGTATTCAGGAAAGCACTGAAGAGGAAGATGTACGGGGCAGAATGCCGTGAACTTGGCCACTCATGGGGATCCAAGTTTTAAAGCTCTCCCCAGATATTTATGTGAAAAAGCCTTGAAACTGTGAAATTTCAGCTGGTCTGCTCATGTCAAGTGCAAGAGCTTCCTAAAGCCCCGTGTTGTCAGAAATGCAATGAGTAGTGCCTCCTGTGGTACATGGAGCAGCCATGGCTGTGCACGGACAGTGTGAGGACATCTTCCAGCCCAGTGTGTCACATGCTGGACATGAAATAGCATGCTGCCTAATATTACAGCGTTTGATCTGTAAATCGATTTCCAATGATTTCCCTCTTTGTTGCGAGAAATTTTCTCAATGGTTTTAAAGCAGTGATGTTGTAAAGTTAGCACGTGAGAAGAGCTAGAAGAAGCTGGCCAGCTTGCTGGTTGGTATGTGACACTTGATAAAACAAATCTTTCTTTCTGTTGCCCTTCACGGTGGAATTGAACTAAAATACCAAACTTCTCATTAGGCCCTTGATTTTTCAGGCAGGTTGTGCTCCATCCCTCCTCCTCACAAGGAAGAACTCTTTAAGACCTACAGCAGAAAACTCTCATCCCTAGCCCATGTTTTCTGTTCACATGTCAGAAGACTGTCAACTGTAACCAGGAGGAGATGTGATTACAAAGGTGTAGCCATTTGTTACTTCCTGCCCACAAAGGCTAAGAGAAAACTAAGAATCCAAAGTAATGATTTTTTTAAAAAAAAAAAGAAAGAAAGAAATGCCTATTGAGATCCTTGTAGCCTCCTTCTCTAAGTATCATTTATATTCTGTGTAGATGAATATTACTGCACAAGCCATTTTCTGGCCTCAGATTATTTTTTTAAAGTGTGTTCCCCAGTTGGAGTTGCTACATTAGAGGTAATGCTCACATCAGTTTCTAAGACATGTCAAGAGTTTTCTTAAAATGTTATATCACTTTCCCCATAAAGTCCACCAGTTATTGGGTTTATCCATTCTCCCCACCCAATGTGGATGTTTTCACATCTTGTATTTGAGTCACCTTATGCTGGTGACTTGCTCTTCTGTTGGGAAAGCTCTAAAAACTTGCTAATGAGCATGTATTTTACATAGTGAGAATGTCTGCTGTGTAGCACATATAAGTCTTGGAATAGAAAATATTGAAATGTCTCTAAGGAAAGATGCCAGTGTTGGGATTTACTAATGCCACTGCTGTAGCCTAAAACCAGTTTTATTTAAAAAGAAAAAAAAGAAATCTAACATTTACCTGTGTCTTACGTCCAAGTAAGATAATTTTTTTCTATCAAATGTCTCTCTTCAGATGAATTTTATCAACAGTTTGGCATCTCATTGTCATTTCAGACCCTTGCACTGCTGAGCCAGTTTAAATCTAAGCTCACTCAAGCAATTACTGAAACGCCTGAAAACAATGTTCCTGAAGCAGAAGTGGAAGATGATGAAGGATGGTAAGGACTTGGATTTCTTTGTATTGACCATGAGGAAGTGGCTCAGTATAAAGACCCTGGGATATTTCCACTACAGCATCTTTTTTAAACTTTACTCTCAGCACTATAGGGCCTCTTCTTCCTTTTACTTCATTTCAGTTACAAAGCAAAATAAGTGAACTCCCCAATCATTCACTTAATGCCAGCATTGTGTGAGCCAGGAAAAAAAAATGTGTAAGAAAGATTTGATGCCGTACATAATTTTTAAAATTATAGAAAAAAGAGAGATAACATTTATGGTAGACAGCCAGGAAACAAACATAAAAGATAGTAAATCAATATATTTTTATTGTTTCCCACAAATATTTTAGAATTCAGTCATCTATTTTAGTAATATATTCCCTACCAACTTCCTGTTCAAGTTTATCTACAGGATCCTAGGAACACATACATGATTAATTTTATCTTTAGATACTTTTCAACGTTTAAAGAAAAGACATGCATATGCCATGTGCGTAGAACTTGATCTTATTCTGAGGAAGAAGGTATAAGCCAAGACCAAAAGCAGTCAAGCTGTGTTTTCCCTTATCACAGCCCTGTCCTCAAGCTGACTTCACATGCAGTATATTAGGTCTCCCCACACCTTCCTGCCTCCACCTCCCACAAGACTCTGGCTCGGGAATATCTGAAATGGGCCAACCATATAGTACCCCCCCACATGACTCACCCTCTGGAGCCTCTGAACTGTCTCGTGTGCCATCATCCCAACCTAGAATCATGGTCCCATGCTCCCTGCCAACAGTATCTCCTCTGTTTCAAAACTGTTCAACACTCCCATCCTCTAGGAAAGCAGTAAGCAAGATTTGTGGAGTACTCACAAATCTAGTGGGTGGAGGAAAGAGGGCTGGATACACATATAAAAAGCCATAAAAACACTTATTAAGAAAACATTTAAACAAGTAAGACTTTGCAACTGAAATGTAACTTTAGCCAATAGGGCTACTTGATAATGGCTTGAATGGAATGAAGCCTACCTACTCCCGGACCCTGAAAAATACCTGTATAGTTCTCCATTAATTTATAGTTTCCAAAGAATCTGGGCTGTGATGCCAATCTTATAAAATCCTTGCTCTCTTGTAACCAGGTTTAGTACTTATATAGTGTTTATACACAAATTCAAAGTTACTGGAAGGCAGAAGCTGGCTACTCCTGTAGTTCTGCGCCAAAGGCTCCACGAGTGTTGATGACCCACGGAGACATGCGCGCGTTGTATAGAAGAACACGCTGGTTTTATGTAACTCGACAGGATTCGTTTCATTTTGAATTCTTTTAATGTCTCAAAATACCTTTCAAGTATTTATTTGAGGGTCAGCTGACATGCGCGCGCACACACACACACACACACACATTTTGCCAAGTCATGTTCCTCTTAATTTTGAATCTGTATGTGTTTTTTAAGGAAATATGACCCATATGTTTCTGATTCATTTACACTTAACTCATCAAGATGGGCATTTTGTAAGAGCAGCTTGATGCCCATTCCGTTTTCTTAACCTTTGTAGAAGCCATCTAAGCACTTTTTATTGAACAGGAAAGTCACCATCCAATTCAAACCCCAGAAGTTTCATTCAAAACTCATAACCCACAGGAGTCAGATTTACCTTCTACTTGGCAAGACCAGTTAACTTCCTAAGATTCTTCCTAGCCCCTTGGTTCAGTATTTCATAGTCCAGAATTCCTCTTTATCTTCAGATACCAATTATGTGTTTTCAAAAGAGTCACTTCCTATTTTTTAAAGGATTTGACCATATAATCAATGTTCCATCTAATCTTCTCATTAGAAAGTTAAATCAGAAAATTCCTGTAAATGGGGGTTGGGGGGAAGCGGTCAGTGGTCTGTGATGTTGGCTGATGCTCCGTCTGTGGTGCAGGAAGTTAGAGTGCTCACCAGCTGGTCTTGGGGATTTGTTTTTCCTTCCAGTTGTCTTCTAAACAGAAGATCAAATCTGTATGCCAGGTGCCTCCATGATATTTTTGGTATTTGCTTAACGTAGCATCTTAGGTACACTATCTCTAGGGATGAAGGCACTAGGCGGAACCTTCTAGGAGGCACAGTGTCCTTACGTAGGCCTTTGTATTGCGCTGCAGACCATGGAATTCTGTAGCTTTATGAGAACAGCAGCACCTCTGTTCACAGAGCAGCCAGCTCAGCTCCACTGGGTCACTGATGGTTTAGAGTCTCTCTCATAAGCATGAATTCTACCCAAGAAAGGGGTCTTATATTCAAAATGAGTTATAGCAAATGTCGTGAGTACATGACATATGCATGTATGTTATGCATACGTTACATGGTTCCCAGACTGTTTTGTAGGTCATGGTTGCCAATTTTTTGAGACTTGAAAGTCAGCCAGTATGCTGTATGGCTCTGTCAGGGTCTGTTATCTGAGGTAAAATGATTGCTCCTAAGACATTTTTATGTGTCCACATGAGTGGCCACACATTGAGGGATCATTTTCAGTTTCTGTCAAGATAGAAACCATTACCAATTTGTTATGTTTTCTTTTACTTGGCAAACCATTCTATTCACGTTTTTGGCCGAGCTGCTGTGTTGGCATGGTATACAACAGGCATTTGGGTACCATTCAGCAGCATTCTATTTTTCATGCAAAAAAAAGCGAGAGGGGGAAAGAAAGAAAAGAAATATGATTCTATTGTAAACAGTGTGCATGGTGTTTGATAATTATTCCCAGATTCCACTGTCTAGCAAGGCACCTAAAATGTGTTATTGGTAGATGAAGCTCAAGTGCATGATAGAAATTTCTCATTAAAATTACTATAATTTTTTCTTTGTTTAGACATCCACTGCCAGTTTTTGGTGGCAGCGATGGCACCAGATTCAGGTTTAGCAGATCTATAGTACCACAGTCTCTGTGGTACTATATTTCTTAGTCCTGCGCACCAGATTCATGCCGCTGTAAGACCCTTCTTCAAGCATGCGTTTCATAAAACGATTTAGACACATGGCAGCAGGCATCAGCCAGAGGACTCCTATGAGCGTGTGCTTGGAGTCGATATGCCAGTTTGAGTTTGCCAAGATGAAGCTTGATTAGCGCAAACAAGGCTAGAGAGATGCTAGCTGTGGCTGAAAAGGCAGTGGAGAGACATTTGTTTCTTTAAGCCACCTGCTTCTTCCACAGAAATATTAATCTGTGAGAGCCAACTGAAGTCCTGGAGATATTCACTGGGAACTTGCAGGTTCTCTTGAAAATGTCTTTCCAGGTTGCTAAACTGAGATTATCTTAAAACTGAACAGCAAATACACATGATAAAGCGATAACTAATATGGTGGCCCACTGCCCTGTTTTCTCTCCGCCCCTTTCCTGTACCACTTTCCTCTGCAGCTTATGCAGCCTTCCATAGTCTAAGGATTCAAAAATTCTAACATTGCATGATTACCTCAAGGCAATACTTTAATGATTATTACAGAAGACTCCTTTCTATAGAAAAGCAAGTGTTGTACTCTTCAGAAAAGTAAATAAAGCTCATTTACAAACTCAAAGATAAATGCTATAAATACTAATTTATATGTACAGTTTGTAGAACGTATAAAACTGTATTAACATTGTATATGAATATATATGTACACATATACCTATATTAATTTAACCCCTCCAGACATGTTTATACATGCATGTCTTAAACAAAAATAAAATGTCTAATTTTCTACCTAATTTCTTTCCTTCAGAAATATATAGTAACTACTGCTTATATAACTTTTGTATCATTTTAACGTTTTGTCTTATGTGGTATTCCATCATGTGGTTAAGAACAGGTTTACTTGACCATGTAGCTGTATATTCAGGCTCTTTCCAGTTTTCAGTTTTTGGTATTATGAACAATACTATAAGAAATCTCCTTATAACTATTTCATTGCCCAGTTCCTAAGACTGGAATTGACTTAGTCAGTGAGGGTCCATGTTAGGCCTCTGCTAAATATTTTCATTGTGTCCCTCCCCAAATGTCATTCCAATTTATACTCACAAGTAAACATCAATTCAGATTTGCCTTTAGGACAGTTAAGGTCTCAAGAATTATTAAGGTTCTTTGCTGGCCTCAGTGAAAACGAATAGCATTTTAAAAGAAATGCTTTGCTTTTGTAAAAATGAAAATACACTTATGGTCTGGTTTGCTTCTGTTTTTAATAAAACTGTACAAGTTTCAGCGTTGCTGCTCTTCCCGAGCGTCTCGTACCTGTCCTCTCTTAGTCTCGACTCTGGGAAACTGTCCTTCCAGGCTAGCCCTGTGTGTTAGGACCTTAGGGTCTGCTCTTCTTCCCTCTCTACTTTATTGCCACATCTTGGCTTGTATTAAAAATCAGTTTTATCCATCAGTTGTAGTTGTTTCTGCTAGAGATTAGATTTTTGTGAGCCAAGATTTGACTTGAAAAAATTTTAAAGTCTTCCTCTGGAGTTAGCAGTTCAGAAGTAATGAATACCAGTTGTCTGAGTAGCCAAAGCAGTGAATTTTTAGTAAGGCAAATGTTTTTAGAAAATGATTATTGACCTTCAGACCCACCTGGTCAGATTGTATCATAAAATGCCATTTTTGGACTAACTTCATCTTATTGCTTATCCTGGTAAAGATTTGATGAATTTTATATTCACTACATACTATTATTTGTAGATAGTCCAGCCATGTAGTAAATGAAGGGTATAGTGACAATAAATAAATGTTTTAATAATAGTCTTCCCTTCATACAGGCAGGAGATTTGCCAGCCCTGAGTAACAGTTTGGTACACACACACAAGCTGAGAGTAATGAGAATCCACTTTAGTCACGTTGGGGATTCTCGTCATTCTTTAGTGCTGGCTTGGCAGTAGGTCTCTAATTTTTGGTCTCAGGACCCTAGAGATTTTTATATGGAGTATTACTACCAGTGTTTGCCTTATTAGAAATTAAAACTAAGAAGGCTTACATATCTTTAAAATGATTATTTAAACCTATTATATGTTAACGTAAGTAGCCCTTCCTTTCTTCCTTTAACCCTTCCTATGCTCCCTCACTTTCATTCCCCCTCCAATTCATGACCTTTTTTTCTTTAATTGCTATTACTACATATTTGCATTAATATATAAATATAAATACAACCTACTGAGTACATTTAGCATTGTTTAAGTATAATTTCAGGGCTAACTACTTGGTATGGATAACCAATTAGGGGCTCACCTTTGGGAAAGACTAATTCCCCTTTTCTCAGCATTCCTTAGTTGCCTGTAGTGTTTTGTCTAGAGGTGCCCCCACCTCAAGAGATTTTCCCTTCCCCATTAGCATGTCTTTTGGTATTGGCATGTTCAAGTCTTGTTTAGGCAGCCGTATTGTTGAGGAATCATGGGTGAAGCTTCTCTGTCATTTTTAGGTGGTACAGTATCATTGCAGATTCTCTGGTCCTCTGGTCCTTACAGTCTCTCTAGGCCCTCTGTCACAATGTTCCCTGAGCCTTACATTCAGGAGTTATGCTGTAAATGTATCCACTGGGGCTGGATCCCCATGATCAGCTCTTCTCTATGTGTGTGTGTGTGTGTGTGTCTGTCTGTCTGTCTGCTTCTGTTGCAAAGAGGAGCTTCTTCAGTGAGGAGTGAGAGATCTATTTATCTACTGTATAAGGATAAGTATATAGAATGTAGTTAGGAATCATGGTAATTTAGTAAAGTGGTGAAGATTCTCCTTTAAGATCCATGAAGTCATTGGCCATGGGTGATTGGCTAGGTTTCCAGTTCCAAGCATGATTTCCTTCCAGCTGAAGATACCTTAAGTCCAATTAGGAAGTTCTTGGTGACTGCCAAGATACGAGTATCATTGACATACCCTGAGGGGTGTTTTGCTATCCTGGTCATTGTTGTGGTTGCAGTTATAACCGCAAAGCAGAAAGATTTCATGAGAATGGCATTGCCTCACTCCTTTCAAATCTCTAAAGTCTAACATGGTGGCAGCAGGTAGTTTCCCATGTGCGCTTTACAATGTTGTGATCTTTCAGATTGCATACTCTGTAAACTCTCAGCAGGTGAAGAAAGGTTCTTGCCACCAAGCCTGACAACCTGAATTTGGTCACAGGTACTCACATGGTAATAGAACCAACTCCTGTAAGACGTCCTCTGACCTCCACATGCATGCAGCAAGTAACGCATACATGGACACAGACACAAATAAATAAATGTAATTTTAAGATGTCACTATATGCTCATGAAAGAATGAAAATGAAAGTGGCAAATAAATGTAGCAGGATTTCTTGGACCACCAGTTTCCAAATCATGACACAGGGACTTATTATCAATTATGAATGCTCAACCTTAGCTTAGGCTTGTTTCTAGCTAGCTTTTTTTTAACTTAAATTAACCCATTTCTATTCATCTATGTGCAAGCTTGAGGCTCGTTTTTCTCACCTGCATACTGTCCATCCTTATTTCCTGCTTCCTCCATGTCTGGCTGGCTGGCTGGCCTCTTGCTAGCTAGCCCCCCTTTTCTCTCTGCCCATCACCCCACCTATCCCTCTTCTGCCTAGCTATTGGCCGTTCAGCTTTACTAGACTAATCAGGTGCCTCAGGCAGGCAAGGTAAAACAGCAGCACATCTTTATATACTTAAACAAATGCAGCATAAACAAAAGTAACACATCTTTACATAGATAAACAATTATTCTGCAACACATATTTACATAGGTAAACAAATCTTCTATTCCACCACAAATAAATGTCTTAGTGTTCATGCAGATGACTTTGGCCTGCAGACACAGTATTCCCACAACCATACTTGGAGGACTGATGGACTCAGACTCTCTAATTCTGTGGTCGTGTTGGTCCCTGTTTATCAGATGTTATGACCAAACATGTTGGTCCTCAAAGCTTTGTTCCCTGGATATCAGTTGAATCTCAAGTAGTACTGGTCCTTTCTGCATTAAATGTGTTAGATACTGAAAATACTCTGTAGTATTTATAGATTTTAGTCATGTCTCATATTACTTATCTGTGCCTAGCCTCTCAAAATAGATCATCATCTTAGTCACATAAGATACATAAAGAAGCAAATTAAGTAAAAATGACATGTGATTTTATATAGTATTTAATAAAACTTAATTTGTGATTTATCTGATGTCTGGTCTATGGTAGGCTTTCATATAATTTTTCTGATTTCATGTGCATCTTTCCTGAGGAAAGGAGTGTTTGAATCTATGCCGCATTGTTCCCACTGGACCTGAGGGTTAAGCTGCGCCAAACATAAACATGTGTGCAAAGATGTGCTCCTGCTTGGTACCTTCCAACTGTGTCACTACTGTTCTGAAAGGGAGCTGTCATTTTAAGTGTGTCCTGTGCTTGCCTTCTGGCCTTTGCCTGTTTTCTTTTATTCTCTATATGATCTAGATCAGATTTGCCAGTTTTCTCCCATGCTTTTAATTTTTTAATTTTTATTTTATTTCTTTTCATTCATGGTGTCTAACTGTTCATATAATGTCTGACTTCTTTTTCTTTATGGGCTGTGCTTTAGTGGTCATATTTAAGACTTCTTTCATATAGAATTTTCCCCTAAGTTTTTAGTAACTTTTATTCTGTCACATTTAGGTCTATTTCCCATTTTTTGTAAGAGACTATGAGGTTCAGACCAAATTTTATTTTCTTCATTTGGGTGTGTGGATATTACAGTGTAATTGTTTCAAAAGCTGCCTTTCTCTCCTGCCTGCCTTGTAACACTGCCAGCTCTCAACTCACTATGTTATACAGGCTTCTCCTCTGTCTCGTCCACGACTCCACGTCCTCTTGCTCAGAGCAGCTTCTGAAGCCAGGTAATGACCAGGTAATAGAAGCCTTGAAACTCTTCTCTTTTCTAAGGTGCTTTGCCTTTCCATGTAAATTTTAGAGTTAGTTTCTCTTAAGTACAAATAAATCTGCTGTGGTTTTATTTGAATTCCATTGTTTATTAATCAATCTTAGGAGAATTGGTATCTTTGCCATGTTGGCTTTCCAGTGTTGAATTTTAGACTTTTAGTGTTTCCCCCACAAGTCCCCACGCTCTGTTAAATTTTGTTTTCACTTTTCTTTCAGTTCAACCTGGATACTGGATATTTTCTGATGATCTGTCTTCAGATTTACTGAACTTTTCCTCTGGCACAGCCATTCTGATATTGGACCCATCCACTAATTTTTTCAGATTTGAACTTTGTGTCTTCTAGTTCTAAAACTTTTACTTATTTATTTTTACATTTAAGCCTTCTGTGTATTCCAAGAGTATTACTTCCTGCAGCATATTTTTAAGTCTCTGTCAATTAATGTCAGTGTCTGTCATTTTGTTACTATTATCTGTTGACTGTGCTTTTCTATATAGCAAAGATTTTCTTAGTTCTTTATATGCTGATTGGTTTTTGTTGTGGAATATTACAAGTTTCTGACTATTCTTGAACCCTGTGATGAATGCTAATATTTGGTTAAAGTAGCCTGTTTGGTTTTAGTCTAAGCAGCCTTGTGCAGAATCTGATTTCAATATCAGTCTTGATTCTGGTGCCTTAAATTGTTGTGCCTCTATCTTATATGAGCATTGACAATCTTATTTATTTATTTATTTAGTTAGTTATTAAAAATTTCCACCGCCTCCCCTCCTCCCATTTCCCTCCCACTCCTCCCTCTCCCTCTCCCTCTCCAGTCCTAAGAGCAGTCAGGGTTTCCTGCCCTG
>LOJH01057964.1:1240-15894 GCA_001685095.1 Ellobius talpinus | reverse complement strand
CTCAGGAGATCTTGTCTTTTTCTACTTCCCATGTAGATTAGATCCATGTAGGTTCTTTGGGATTGTACCACTTTACACTCCCACCAGCAATGGAGGAGTGTTCCCTTTACCCCACATCCTCTCCAGCATAAGTTGTTATCAGTGTTTTTGATCTTGACCATTCTTATAGAGTTGTTGATTTGCATTTCTATAATCGCTAAAGATGTTGAGCATTTCCTAAATGTCTTTTAGCCATTTTAGATTCCTCTGTTGAGAGTTCTCTGTTTAGGTCTATACCCCATTTATTATTGGGTTATTTGATCTTTTGATGACCAGTTTCTTGAGTTCTTTATATATTTTGGAAATCAGGCCTCTGTCCAATGTGGGATTGGTAAAAATCTTTGAGCCTTTTTATCAACAGCAATCACTGACAGATGTTGTCCTAGAACAGAGTAGCCCCTTTAATTGATGACTATTAGAAGTAAGAAGAATGGGCATTGATTTTGGGACCTCTGAAAGTCAACCAATGTTTCAGAAAAATGAACTGTTTATTATCTAAGTACCTGGATTCACTAAGGCAACATATCTAGGTTATAGGCTCATCATGACCTTTATATAACTTGACACCTTACTCATTCTATATTCCAATTTATATCATAATTTAGATATTTAAATTTGGGTTTTTGGTTTCTACACCACACGACTAACTTTTATGATCTCTAATTATATTTATGTGATTCCAAAATGGCAACATGAAGCCATCATCTACCTGTAACTACAAAACCCAGTAGATTTTTTTCTCTAGGTTATAGAACTATATAAACAGTTATACAACTGAAAACTGTCTCACAAGACTATCTTTTCTCTCTCTTTGCGAATTATTACAACTAGTTTTCCCTGAAGTTGTTATCACATATTTTTAATGAAGAAAATGTATATAATCCCCATGATACTAGCTTTCAGCTAGGGTGTATGCTTTATGAGGACAGTTGTCTGATTGCAATAGGCCAAGCATTCCAACCACCAGTTCCCTTTGAAATCACATTCATTCTCTTCCTGCAGTATGTAGTTCTCAGAGCTACTTAAACTCACACCCACTCCAGTCCCACCACCAGCCCTAGGCACTGCCTGATGATCTTTACAGAGAAATTCTTCCCCATACTTCTCATCACACTTGCAGAAATCCTAAGGAAAATAGCTAATGATCAATTTACACTTAAAATGTGAACATTTCATGTACTTTTTTGTATAAAAAACAAAACCAAAAAGAATTTATATTAAATTATGGTGCCTTCTATCTATAATAATGACAATTATTATAAATAATGATATTTGGGCTTACAACTCAGGTTTAGCAATTTTTCTCTTTTAAGAGATGATCAGCAGCAAGTATGGTAACCCTCCTCTCCATTAAATGATCTCAGCAATTCTCATTTTGTAACACTTAGATATCAGTATTTTTAATATTGATTGTGTAATGAACCCCTGAAGCACACTGCTCAAGTGTCAACTGCTGGGTAGGTTTTGAGTAGAGAATTCTAATATGCTCTGAGAGGGTGCTTGACTTAGACTAGCACTGCATAAAAATTAATCTAAACTAGACTTAGTTCTTGGCTGAAATTTTGAGTCTAATTCATACAAATTTTAAAAACTACTATACCAAGGCATTTAAGTTATTTACCTTTGGAATTTACTTTTAAAATCTTCTTACTAAATTCAGATTTGATCATTGACCTGTCTCTGTCTTGCACCCTCCCACTCCCACAAGCCATAACACTGACAAAAATTAAAACAGTCAAAAGCAGCAAAATGTTTAGCAAGTAAAGGGATTTGCAAGGCAAGCCTAACGACCTGAGTGTGAACCCCAGTTCCCAGTGTGGAAAGAGAGAACTGACATGTAAATTGTCCTTGAACCTCCGCATTAGATCCTTGACACATGTTTTTACACCTCCCCACATAATCATATTTTTAAATGAAAGTTTACCTGTAGCTAACAGGGGATTCCCTTGTTTTTACTGTGTTGTGTATGAGTTCTGAACTTTTCAAATATAGTCCCTGGTCAGTTCACAATTTTCAGCCTTATAAGCATCCTTTTCTTTTGTGAAATGGGATACTCAAAGAACTGGGGATGTGTTCAAAACTTCCTTCATTCTTATTTCTGGTGAATATTTTTACCCAGAATTCAGTTTCAAACCAGAATCCATATAACATTTAAATCTCATTTCCCAAGATTTGGCAGTACCTCCATAGGTTAGTTCAACTTACAAGATCATATTATTTTATCAATGCAATACTGAATAAAATCTGATCCACCTCTTGTTTTTTCTACATATATAAAACTCTTACCGTATATTTATGTGAAGACAAATGATTACTAGAACGTAGTAAGTCAACTATCAGCTAAGGATTTGCGCACCATAAAATGTACCTAAATGCAAGGATGAAGGTAAGCATGGTGTCACACAGTGCCATGCCAGTACTTGAAATTTTGAGTCAGTAGAATCACATGCTAAGGCAACTTGAGATACATAACCACTCCTTGACTCAAAACCCAACAGTATTAGGACAAACACTGTTTTGCAATAAGATGTATTTGAAATTTGAAGAGAAAATGAGTTTAATATGATTCATGCTGAGTGGCTATAAGCCTAAAAAGGGTAGCTTAAGAGAGGGTCTCTTCATAAGAATAAACTTCCTTGTTCAGGTCCATATGGAAGCTCTGAAATACAAAAAAAAAACTCTTACTAACAAATTGTTAATACAATTTTACTAAAAATTAACAATTCAGAATATAACAAGCAGAGAAGTGAAACATTTCCTGCATATCCCTTATTCTATCTTTACAAAACACAGTACTAAGGATTTTTTCTCACACATGAACTCTAGACTGACAGCTGTGGAACCTTCATGGGACCGAAGTAGGCCCTCCATATGTGAGAGACAGTGCTGAAGCTTGAACTATCTGTTCAGCTGGCAGTAGGACTAAGATCTATCTTTGGTGCAGGAGTTAGTTTATAGGAGCTCATTCCCCATGGTGGGATGCCATGCTCAGCCTTAATGCTGGGGGGGAGCTTGCACCTGCCCTAACTTAATGTGCCAGACTTTATTGACTCCCTATCAGAGACCTTAGTCATTGGGAGGAGTGGATAGGGGTTTGTCTGAGGGAGAGGTGAGGGGCAGGAAGAGGCGTAGGGGAGAACAATGATTGGAATGTAAAATGAAATAAAAAAATAAATAAATTTTAAAAAGATATTTTTCTCCAAGCACAGTTTTTTCTTAAAGTTTACATCATAGATAGTTTTAAGTGTCAACTTGACACAATTTCAAATCATCTGGAAAGGGGATCTCAGTGAGAGTTTTTTTCAGGTCAGGTTGACCTGTGGTCACATTTATGAGGGATTATCTTAATTCCATTAACTGACATGGGAAGGCGCATCCCATTGTGAGTAGCACGGTTACTTTGGCTTGTGTCCCAAACTGTGTAAGAATGGAGAAGGTAAGCTGAATGCTAAGCACACATGCATTCATTTCTCTCTCATTTTCGCTCTAAATATATGTGACCAGCTGTTTCAGGATCCTGTCACCCATGTCACCTTTCCCCCTCCCAATCCAGTTCTTCTGGAGTTCAGACACTGTACTGTTTTCTAACCTAAAGATCTGTATTTTTTCGTGTTCTAATATATATAATCTTCCATTTTGACAAATTTAACCACCACTCCCAAAAATGTGGCTTTGCAGTATCAATTTTGAATTTTCTGATGATATCTTCATAATGTATATCGTATTAATTGTAACTCATAGTGAGCAAGCAAAAGTAATAAAATGCAGGTCTATGAATTCTGAATGCACTGCTCTTGTGTGTCTACCGTTTAAGACATGATATAACATTAAACAACTTACCAATGTTGGTTCAGGTTCTTCCTTATCCACAATCAAGCAGAGAAGTAATAAAAGAAATACAAATAAGAGACAAATTGGCACTAAGAAAACAATCTTTGAGTCTGGTCCCATGTAGCCTAGGATTAAAAAAAACACACAATAAAAGGAGAAATGCTAAAGGTTTATAAAGGCCTTTGAAATTGAATTATTTCACAAATATCCTGTCAGTGTTACAGAAATGTGGTTAAGGGGGCACAGTTGCCAGTGCACCAATAGGGTCTGAGTTTAGCATTCCTCTTGTTGGCAAACATTTCATCCAGAAGAACTACTTTGCTCAACTGTGACATCTATCCCATTTCAATTCCAAAGCACATGTGATTTTGCTTGTAATTTGATGTTGTGATACTGTTCATTAAAAACACATGATACAAGAAGAGTCAAGAGCTTAAATAAGTCCTATGTGTCTCCTTACTCTGAGGAACAAGATCTCGGCTTCAATAAACATGCATATGATGGTAATGACACTAACCTTACAAGGTCACATTTTAAAATTTGTCTCACACTTTAGAGGCTGAACTGAAGAAGAAGAGATGACTTTGCTGTTTGACATTTAGATGTGACATTTTCTTTTCTCTTTCTCCCTTTGGTAGTTTTTCTTTTGTTTTAGCAAAGGTAGTTGATCAAACCACAGGCCTTGAGCATGCTAGGCAAGCAGTCCAGCACTAGGAGATCACCAGGACCATAAGTGGAGTGTTAATGTTGCTTCTGCATAGTGGAACTGTCGGTGGTGATTCTTAGATTCTAAACAAATGTGTCCTTCCAAGTCTAGTATCTCTGACTTGTTTTGGAATAACATACAGCATGTCAACTTTTAGTTCCAGATCTATAAATATACCCCCATCTCAATTTGTCTTTGTGTTATTCCCTTGAGCTCTTAGTTGCCTCTAGAAAATTTTGAACCAAATTCTAATGCTCAGTATCATAAAGATTTACAGGGGTAATTTCCAGAGAATTGACCAACAGGACAAGTCTCCTGACATGGAAAGTTAGCAAGGGCAGGGCAGACAGTTCCTTTCGTAAGGTTCTGTTTGTGTTCTCTCGTCAAGACAATTCCTAAGAAGTTATTTTATTGCCAAAATATTATTGTACTACTTCCCCCCAATGAAGTCCAGCATATGTTGCCCCACAGCTGGTGGGAATGGGACATGACCAGTAGTGTGGTCAAAGGCTCGGGGGTCAAGTTAATAAAGAAAGTTGACTCTCCCTCTCCCAGGAAGTATAAAATGACAAACTCAGTTTGGAGGGTAGAAAGGTAAGGGCAGATAGGAGGGGAGGAGTTGGCATTTTTAATATGATCAAAATTTAACACATAAAATTCTCAAAAAACAACAAAAGTAGTATTAAAATTTTAATTGTCCTAAAAAAGACCCTTCTGAGGTCCTGTCTGTGTGTGGTCTGTGGCCTGAGCTCACATTTTCACTCTCCAAAATTGTAGGAGAATAAATATATGCTTTTAAACTAAATATGTATAAATATTTATAATATATACAAATATATGCATACCTATAGTTGTCCTATTTTTCTATAACTTGAAGTTCCCAACAAGAAATGTATCTTAAAAACATAAAACTACAAGCAACTCCAAAAATAATTTGTTCCTAACTTGTAAGTCTAAATTTAGACTCTACCAAGAGATACCTATCAGGACGAAATAAATCTCAGTCATCAAAATTCCTGATGAAATTATATGTAGTGCAAAAGATATACATTTTGATAATGTAATAAAGAAAAATCTCCAAATCCACATGAAATTTATGGTCTAATGGCAAAATATAACTCAACACAACACACACAGACACAGAGATATACACACATACACACATTTTCCAGATTTCTGAGTTTCTGACAGTGGAAACAAAAATGAAAAGTGTAGAGGCAGTAACAGTCTTATCTCTGATTATAGACACATGCTCCTCTTTTTGAACTCCTCGTTACCCTGACTATTTTCCTCCAGAACCCCTAGCTGTTGTATAACATATTTTACTCGGCTATTATTTATTTCTTCCCAAAATGGGAATAACATAGTCATGACAAGAGTAATAATTACTGCTGGATATCCAATCCCTAGAACCTGATTCACAGCAGGTACTCCAAAAATATTTGATAAACAAAACTGAACAATGATTCTGTTGTTTTTGTAGGGAAGTAGAGTCAAAAAATCCAGTCTAGTTGAATCATGTGAAAGAGTAACAACTAATAAAAGATTATTGCCTAATTTGTACATTTATTACAGTTGCATCCATGTATGAATATCTAAATAAGCAATGCTAAAGTGATTTTCTTAAATTTTAAATAATTACAAGCAATTTGGAGTTTTTTGTTTGTTTGTTTGGCTGGTTGGGATTTTTGTTGTATTGTTTTGATTTTTTGAGACAGGATTTCTCAGTTTAACAGCTCTGGTTGTCCTGGAACTTACTCTGTAGACCAGGTTGGCCTCAAACTCACAGAGTTCTGCCTGCTTCTGCATTCTGAGCACTGGGATTAAAGGTGTGTGCCACCAATACCTGGATTTAGTAATTTGTAATAATGTTAATATATTCTGAAACAAACTGTCTAGGCTTTTAAGTTTATATTACTATGAAATTTCAATATCTTTTTAGCATAAATCACTTTCCATTAGCATGGGAACTAATTGTTTCTCCCAATTATAGCATCTGTGAGGGTACATTTTAATTGTCAGCTTTCTGCTCTGTACAACAGTCTGGGAAGACAGTCTCATTGAGAGGTTGTTTGGAGCAGGTTGGCCTATGGGTATACCTGTGAGGCATTTTCTCATTTGTGTTAACTGAGGTGGGAATACCCACCCTGGATACGGCAGCATCATTTCATGGGCTAGGTCCTGGATTGAATGAAAATGGGAGCTGCCTGAGCAGTGGTTAGATGCACGCAGTCATTGCTTTCTTCTCTTTACTGCTGGTGTGAGGAGCTGTTTTAAATTTCTTCCAACTAGACATCCCAGCTGTGATGGACTGTAACCAGGAATCCTGATCTAAGTAAGTCCTTTCTTCCCCCAAGTTGTTTTTGGGCAGGATATTTTAATCACAACAACAGACATGAAGCCAGAACAACATCTCAATTAGAAAAATTACCAGTAGTTAGTATTAGATACTTGGAGTCAGTTACAGCCCTTGCTTTTAAATTTCGGTTCTTATGAAAATTGAAAGCTCAGAAATATTGATTGAAATGGACTCTGAACATCCCCCCAAGAAGAACTATGAAATTTTCATAGCAGACAAACAAAACTGTTAAATATTAAATTAACTAAAGACAAATTAAATAAATACAAATATAAGAAATACAATAATACATAAACTATACAATATAATTTGTTATATTCACATATAAATTAATAAAATATTAACATATAAATTATAACATGTAAATAATAACTATATATTAATTAAATATGAATATTGACTATTAAATATTATCATATTATAGCAGAACTCAACTTCTACTTCCAGATGAGTACTAGATTTTCAGTAAGCATATCATTTATTGAGGTACTTGTTTCTCCCCCCATTTATAGATGAAGCTCAAGATACTTTGATCTTCCATTACAAGCACACCAAGAGGAAACAACTTTGCTAGCAAACAGCCCAGTTACTTAGTGCCTATCCTTTTCTTAGTGCATACCTTCCCAGCATTCCTCTTCACTCCATTCACTCCAAATTCCGTCATCTGCACAGTATATGTTGACTTTACTTCTTACAAAAAAGCACAGCTCTTCACTATCATTTGCTCTTTTTTTCAACTTCATGTCATTTTTATCTGTGGCATACTGAAAGCCAAGAAAAAAAATATGGTGTGTTTATTTAACGTAAGTGCAACTGCTGTGATTTCCTTTCTCAGCTTCAAAATGTTTGTGGACATGAAACACCTGAATTGGGATACTAGCATTGGTCATTCACTATACACTTCCACTTTGTAGCTGTATTTTAGTTTATCTTTTGTTCCATCACAGTAATTAGTTACTTATAATAAGGAACATCATGTGTGATATGTCACAATTCTATGTAATTTGATGTCCATAATGTTCAGAATAATCTCTGATATTCCAGGTTGCATAAGGGGGAACAGAAAGGCTACGTAAGAAGAGTTTGCTGAAAGCAAAAAAGCATCATGTGAATGCAAATTTTTCTGGAAACTGGAATGTTCATATTTAAAATGTATCCCCTACTCTTTTTGCTCTGATTAACTTTTGAAGACCCATATAGTAGTCCTCAGTGATTGGCACAAAACTGCCACTTCTGATGTGAGACTACCACAAAATATGTGGATACTCTTCACGAGAATCATGGGGGAAACAAAAACTAAAGAAATGACTTTAGATTTCCACTTCAAAGTGCTAAAGAGTTCTTCACATATGCTATGGTTGCTTTTCATTTATTTAACTTAGCTTCAGAACCTAGAGCATATGTAGTGTAGACTTAAGTGGACTAGGACTCAAGTTTTGAGTATACTTCTATTTGTCTATGAAGTCAATATACCTTCCTGGAACAAGGATACTAACTCAATTACCATTTTTCTATTCTGTGAATTGAATCATTGAGAAACAGTAGTTCACATTTTTGTCTTTACCAGTATCTAAATTGGAAACAAACAAGTCAAAGCAATGTATACCAAAGTGGGGTTAAAGAAATCACCAAATCCTTGATGTTTGGATGTACTTAGTTTTACAAGCATCACTGCTTTTAAAAGACCCTCTTCTCTAGGAAATCTCTTATATCCCTGAGGACTCTTAATTTTGACCTCATGGTTGGACTTCAGAAAGTGAATTCTCTCTGTGTGTGAGAGAGATTTTTGTAATTTAATTTATTAAGACAAAATTGGAAATAAGTAACTATATTGTCTCCAGGGTCTTTTGCAACTTTAAAATTAGCATGATTTGGTTATACTTTTTTATATTTTCATTGTCCACTGGATTTGGCTTTCTGAAAGGAACCAGAAATACTTGTTATGGTCCATCCTTCTTTTGAACAACAACAGATTTTGATTCTCCAGTGTCCTATTATATTTAAATATTACATTTTTGATTTTATCAAATAAGTACAGCATACCTCCCAGGAAATATCGTCTTCTCGGACCACAACCTCATAAGTGTAACACCTTGGTGGAATGGGGCCTTCAGGTGTACTCCATTTCATTCTAATCTCAACGGAATCCTCCATGCCAATGTGAAGGAATTCTGGTGGCAACGGTTTAACTAAAATCAGAAGGAAACAGTTTCAACATGAAAGTTGCTAAGTTAGCAGCAGCCCTCATCCAAAGCTGGGGACACTCTGTAACAGAAACTTTCAGGGACAAACTAAATGGCTCAAGATTATTCTCCTGATGTGACTGAAAACCAAAGTTGCTTGCCAATCAAGACGAACTTCTTGAGAAATTTGATTATTTGGGAAACTCATTTTTGTTCATTTGGTTTTGATAAATTCCACAGTAATAAATATTGTAGGCCAAGAGGAAAAATAAGAATCCCCAAATCATTGCAATGATTTCCCCATTTTTCAACTTTCGAAACAACAACCAAACTACCATTACTACAATTGTGAATACTTTCTAACTAATCTATATGCTCTGGCTACCATTCATCTGACATTGTGCCAGTGTTGCATGGTCTTCCACTGTCTTCGCTTACATGATAAGGAAATTTAAACAGAGACCTTAAGCCGATCACCCAAACTCATACAATTCATAAATGGTAGACCCCCAGATGTGGGGGTGCCTTTAATCCCAGTACTAGGAAGGCAGAGACAGGCAAATTTCTGAGTTCAAGTTGAGCCTTGTCTACAGAGCGAGTTCCAGGAAATCCAGAGCTACATAGTGGGACCCTGTCTTGAAAGAAGAGAGAGAGAGAGAGAGAGAGAGAGAGAGAGAGAGCGAGAGTGAGAGCGAGAGAGAGAAGATAGAAAGGGAAAAGAAAAATAAAATGGTAAACCAAGTGTTCAAAGCTAGGTTCTTACTCTTAAAGTTCTTGGAATAAAGAATACAAATTCAGAAGACATGAAATGTTTTGGTTTTCAATAGTTTGTCATTTGAAGCCAAGGTTAAGAGATTCTATAATTAGTAATTCACTAAAACTAAACAAAAGTACTAAATAGCAGAGAGTCAAGCTGGAAAATGAATTGTGATCTCTAAAAACAGTGATGTTTTATATTTCTCTCAATATCTTCTCTACTTCCTCATATACTCTGCTTCCTTTGTGTTTCTGCCTTTGCACTTCCACAGCTTTTATAAATATCACTCTCTCCTTTTGCCTCTCCTGCTCCCTTAGGAACGGCCAGAACTAGAATGAATGGTTTTGAAGTTGACATTATTTGTTCATACTTCACCTATATTTTGAAGTTGAAAAACGGTATAGCTGGATCTGACAGGTTCTGTGTTTGAGGATCCATTAACACAGATAAAGAAGTCTTTATAGTCTGATGACTCCAAGTCGGAAAGCTTGCATCCAACGTTTCTTTCATTATCCCGAAGGTAATTGGTACACTGCAAGGCTTGATCCAAGCCCTCGTACCTATAGCAAAAGGAATATTTCAAGAATTGTTTAGCAGCATCTTTTTTATCCCAGTGATCAGTTTTGAGTTATCTAGTGGTATTATATGAAATATACATATTAGCACAGTATATTCATTCAGTAGAATATATATATATATATATATATATATATACATACATACATACATATATATATGTATATAGCAACATAAACACAAACACATATGTAACAATAGTAATTTTTAAAGGAGTTCATGACTTTGAGAAGTCACTACAGCAGTTGGAGAGAGGTAAGGGAGAGATAGAAACAATGTAAATATGGTACACATGCATGACACTCCCAAAAATGTTATTATAAAAAAGCTACAATATGAAGAAAGAAATCATTTAGTACCTGATAATTGCTACATGCAATATATTCACCAGCAAGAAAACCAACCTAGTTAATTTCATGGAGCTTCAGCTCAATATGAATTTTTACACATGAGATACTTTTGAATACCCTCTGAACAACAAAGGAAGTTGTAAGAAGCAGTAGTTCAACAGCAAAGTCAGTGAATTAGCTACCACATAGGCCTGTAAGGCTAAACAAGAATTGGTAAAAGGGTGAGCCAGAGGCCATTCCAGATCACAGGATGCACATGACATGGATAAGGAAAAGAATGTAGAGATGGATCAACACGGAATAGAAAATTACATTGCAGATTACAGTTTTGGAAAGGTAGTGATGCAATGAAATAAAAACTTGAAAGGCAACCTAGATTTGATGCTGGGCATATGTGTAGCCACTGGGGACATATTGTCTACAGACTGGTATATAAGAATTACAAGGAAGATAAAGGTACCTACAGTATGCAGAATGAGCAGGAGGGAGGGGTAAATGCTGCATTCACAGCAACCATCATTTGGGAGGTCATGGAAGTCATCCAGGTGAGGAATGAGAAGGGTCTAAATGGAGGTTCTTACAGTAGATATGGGAAATGAAATACAGATGAACAACTTAGCAACAAATGTCAGAGTGTAGTGATTGTCTTACAACAAAGCAATTAACGAAGTGGCTACTGGTGGAGGAGACTGTGTTTTCACTGATCTGTCACCCATGCACCAAACGTATGCCCACACAGGTGGCCCTAGTTAAACGCAGCTGACCACAACATGAGAATTTAAATAAAACAAAGGGGATGATAGTAGGAGGGGGTTTGTTGAGAGGGATGGAAGGAACTAAAGGATGGGAGGGGTGATTGTGACCAGAACATTTTAAATATGCATAGGTAATAATTTTTTTTTAAATTTTTTTGAGAATCAAGAATAATTTAATAGTATCAGACATAAAATAACTGATCATTTAGCAGAGCTGCCAGCTTGCCCTCCTTTTCTTCACCAGGAAGGGCATCACATAGGTAACATACAGGTTTGTCCCAGAGGCATTGTCTAAGAGCAAGAAGAGTATTAACCTCAAGTTCATGTCATCAACTGAGTCACTCTTGATTCTCCAGGAAATAAAATTTTAAAAGGCTCTATGTTTAACAGCTTCAGGAGCAGTTAAGAAAGAAACAGTGAGAAGATCCAGTTTAACAGACAGCTGCTTTTAAAATACTAAGTGAATAAAATGTACAAAAACTTTTCAAAGTATAAACCCAGATATCTGTAGGATATAATATTTCCTCATGTGTAGAAATAGTCACTTGATGCCTTACAGTATGTTAAGCCTGAAATTCTCACATAATTATGATTAATTATCATCATAAATATAACTCTGGTGAAGATAGTTATTGTAATTCAGTTGAATTATAGTTGTTTGTACTGTGTGCTAATCTTGACAGATGTTTGCCCAATGTGGGATTCTAAGTACAAAAATACTTACCAGAAAAACATAGTATAGTTGGCATCAGAATGTGCTACCTTGCCAGGCTTCCAAGAGCAAATCAAATACTGCCAGTTATAATATATACACTTCATATCCTGAATTTTAGTTTCCAGGTTTCCTAGGAAATGAATTAACTATGAATTCTTGGAAGACATAGTGACAAATTTTCTATGTAATCACAATGCAATTTTATTTCCTTTGGCCTTTCTATTTTATTTAGCAATCAGCATGAGAAACTCTGCAAAAGGAAGCTATCAGAAATCACTTCACTCTTAAAGAGGATATTGCAAACCTGAAAACATGTGAAGGCTTATTTACTGATACTAGTTTATGGCAAAGTACTAAATTAATTATTCTAAGATGCTCTCAGAAATGGAACAAATACCCATTCATCTTTACTAATATGGCTCCATGTTGAGGACTCTACTAATAAGATGTAGATTTATTTAAAAAAAAATATTTGGGTACTGGAGTGATGGCTCAGTCGTTAAGATCACTCACTGGCTGTTCTTCCAGAGGACATGTGTTCAATTTCCAGCAACCACATGGTGGCTCACCACCACCTGTAATGAGATCTGGTGCCCTCTTCTGGCCTGCAGGCATACATGCAGATAGAACACTATACATAATAAAGTATGCACCACAATTTTTTTTAGTGCTTTCTGGTTTAATGTACTCAGAAAGCCATGGCACTAACAATAAAACAAATTCTATTTCGTGCCTAATTGTCACGTTTTACTGTGTATATAATCACCTATATAAGGGTTAATGAATTTATTCTCTACATGTTTTTTCTGATAGAATCAAATGTGCAAAAGAAACTTTGTTTTGACCTGCATCTGATGTCCGATAAGAAGCTTCCATCCATGAACTTTGAACTTTTGATCCATCTGTACACTGCTCTGATAAATGCGTACGTATCTTTCCTTCGATGCCTTTGTTAAGATCAAACCCATCCTTGTAAATTAGATTCCTAGTAATGATAGTCTATTTGATAAAAAAAAGATGAAATACTTCCATTTTAAAAATACATTGAACAGTCATACATATTATTAAGACTAAACAATTATTAAAATCTAATATAATTATTCACTATAGTGCCCCAGTTACGTTTCTAGCAGATATCTCCTCTGTAGATAATATTATTTGATAAGGTCATTTGAAAAAGAAAACCAGAAAACATTTAGTAAGGGGAAAGGCTCTGTGATGGGAACATAAGCTTTTTACAACTTGGAGTTAAATAGATAACTTTCAAAAATATGAGTATTACATGGCCAATGATTTGTCACTTTCAGATATAATCTGAAACTTTCAGAAATCCCATAAAATAAAATTTAAAAAAAGAGCCTCAGAAGTATCTGACGAAAACTGGACAATTTGTAAGTTTTCAAAGGATGAAATCATATATAATACAGTCTTATGTTTCTGGAATGCAGTCAAGCATTTTGCCTAAAACATCGTTCAATAAATAACTTGAATTACTCATTGAAACTACCTAGCTGAATTATAGCACTGATGGGACACCTTCAACAACAGAGCTCTGAATGAATACAATTGTTATTGTATAGAAAATCAATAAGCATTCATTGAAACCTTGGCATACATGGAATGGACAATGTTGTGTTCTGTGATGAGTATGCAAAGATTTAACACATCAGGTATTTTGTCAGAATTGTAGAAAGTGAATTGATATAACAATAAATTGTAAAAGTACAGCAGAATGCATAAGTATTCTTGAAGTTTCCATTCTAGGAGTCCTGGTTTCCTTTGTTGTCCTTTCAAAAGTAGTCTTAATACTGGACAAAAGGAAAATATGTTCCTGAAGATGCACCGAAGCTCCCATGGAGAGCTTTTCACATACTGATTAGAACAGATAAGGCACAAAAAGTGGTAGATACTAGAGTCAGTAATACAAGAAGACCTCTAATGAACAGCTCACTCTGCTGTTACAAGTCTTGCTTTACTTACCTTCCATTTATCACTATCACCATTTCGGTATTTTAACTCATATTCTAGTGTGCATTCCTTAAAGTTTTCCACAACAATGGGAGGTTTCCATTGCAAATAGAGATAACCTAGTAATCCAGGATCCATTATTTCAAAATCCTGAGGAGGATTAACTGAAATGCAATTAATAAAATATTTATATTTGTCCTGTATTTTATGACTAATTTTCTTGAATATGAATAATTCTCAAAGGTTCGTTACCTGATTACTCAATAACATTCTAGAATTTCTATAAGCTATAACATAACTAGAAAAATGAATAAAGCAGCGATAAAAGACTGTAACTGAAAATATTTTTTTTCTAGCTCCTGACACAGAAAGACAATTATCACATATACTCACTCATAAGTGGTTTTTAAACATA
>LOJH01057963.1:0-11476 GCA_001685095.1 Ellobius talpinus | reverse complement strand
ACCCCTAAATAAATAACCATCTATTTCTCAATTCTGAGCTAGCGTGGGATTTCTGTTAAGCGTCTTTCCACAGAGTAAGATGTTGGGGGTATTTCCTCTTTGTTCCTTCAGAGCATCTGTAAAAGGGTAGCAGCTAATTTTTCCTTTCCTTGATTGTTTTTTGGGAATTTCATCTGTGAGTACTGCATTCACACCATTCACCCCCCCCACACACCTGCATACCTTCTAATTCAAGACTGGTTTAAGGACTGGTTGAAATGCAAAGACTTAGGTGAAGTAGAAGTTCAGAAATATTAACTCTTCATATTATTCTATATTCCATCACTAAATGACCAATTACCTCCCAGTACTTACAAATAATCATTCTTGTATGGCCAACAGTAGAAAAAAATGTGAAGAACATGAGAATATGCGATTGGCTGGGTCATTATCTGTTTGAAGGATTATGTGTATATTTCCATTATTGTATGTTCCTACTCTTCCTGACCCCCTTCCCCGTGCTGGTGCACCTGCCTTCCAAATAATAACAACTCAATGAGTGTTTTATCACAAACGGATTCTTTACCCTACAACCAATGAAGGGATCCTATAAAAGGCATGAGTAGGAAAGACAGAGAAAGAGAGAGTCCTTATTTAGCCTTATTTTCCCACTTTGGTTAAACCAAAGAAACGCAGGCAACTAGCTAGAAAGCTTGAAACACAAATGAGATGACATACAGCAGCACACTATTATGAACTATAAAGTGGGGCTCAAATGTAAAAATGATTTTGTTCTTATTATTTATTAATTGTGTCATTGTTCACATTGCTATGAGAAACCTGCCTAGGAAAGACAGGAAACTGTATCATTCTTTATAAATGAGACAGTGAAGAAACTAACCGAGATGCCGCGTCAAAGGAAAGTAGGAAGAAAGATCAAACACATGGCTCTACAAAACGGGTTCTTTGAGATGAAGAGTTGGCCAGGAAGTGGTGACATCAGTTAGGCAGAGGAGCAGAAGTAATGAATTAAGGGAGCAGCTTCTTAAGATTGCAAAAGTCTTCTTCAAGAAGGGACTGCATTGATTGATGTGGCCTGTAATGGAAACTCAGATAATGAAATAAAACCAACATTTAAGAATTTCTGGCTGAGAACTCATTGCCATGGTAACTCTCTCAGAAGGGAACTTGTCTAAGAAAATAAGATTCACTTGACTACGCCTTAAAATGAAAACCTACACTAGAGTGAGACCAATGCAGAATTCCAAAATCACTTATTACTGCCATGCCTAAAGGTAGCACTGAAGGCGCAGGGCTGCCTTCTTTCTCATTAAAAGCTGTTACTTCTCAAGATCTATGACTCATGACGGGAACATTACCTAGTTTTGAGAGATCTCTATTGGCACGGGGTGGCTTTTAACAGTAAAAATATATCGTAATTTCCCCACCTAATACATTATCTAGAATAACACTCCTGAAAATTACAGTAATATCCACCATTATAATAAACACCTCTTTTGTAGTCTGCCCATAATCACATAAACCCACTAAACCATATATCAAATATTAACATTACTTCATAGGAAAACAATCTGAGTACAAGTAAAATCTGGTTTATGTCCTGATTACCAGCAACTTTCTAACAGAGTGTCTATTTTTTATTACGAGTTGTCGCTCAACAGATAACTAGGACACTACACTTTATCGTCAGAAGAGGTCTTGTGAGTCCTTAGTATCAGTGGCAAATGAATTGCTTTGCCTTTATTTGATGCTGAGAGGGGAAACTATTGAGATCCTTTCAACACAGCAAAACTTAGGCCTCTAAGAATGAAGCTGATGTAGAGTATGCTACAGAAGACTTTAGGATGATATTGAAATAGAAGCCAAGAAAGACTTAGAAAACCCATTGCGTACCTCTATGCTCCAAAAAAAATTAACAAAGGCAACCTGGTATGTAAGTCAGTATTTACTCCACTTCTGATCTTAGCATGTGGAGATAGCAGATACCTCTGCCTTATTTACTAGTCCTTGTCCAATTTGAATGTTTCCTCTCTTCCTTTACCACCAATGTTCACTCCACTCACCCCTGAAGTTTCCCCAAGATACCAATGCACTATGAAAGGTGTAGAAGCAAAATGGAGGTGTGTCTATCTAATCTGACAAAGAATGAATGAAGTCACTGGGGTTCTGAAGTGAGGATTTTGTAGAAACAATTCGGCAGACAGCTCTGCTTAACTATGAACTGCCATCACCTTGTCTTCGATTATTTGGGGCAAAGATTATTGTCTCCTAATTATGTTATTCTATCCTGCTTATTTTGCTCTTAAAAATATCTACATGTCTCAACATCCTTGAATATGCCCACTGCTTACTGTGGCACATTCTGTTCCTAAAGAAGTAGAATTTTACTTGCCTCTGTCTTTCAAAAAGTTTTATAGAAAATAAAAAACAAAAACCTAAATCCTTCATGGTCTTACATAATCATTATGTCTGCTCTCAATGTCCCATTATTTTAAAATTGGATTTATCCTCATTAATCTTATCTATGTTAGAATCAATGATCTCAAATTTGCTAAGAAATCAATTTTCATGTATTTGAATTTTGCCCAAAGCAAGTCCGAATTTTGGAAAATATTTTTAAAAAAACTGTATTTGGACTTAATTTGGAAGAAATAGATATTGGACAAATTATGTCTAGGGTGTATGAATGCCTGGCCAGATTGAAATTTAAAACTCTTCATCATTCAATCAGGAGCATAAGCAGGGCATGGTGACACACACCTATAATCAATCCCAGCACTCTGGAGGCAGAGGCAGGCAAATCTTTTAGTTTGAGGCCAACCTGGCCTACAGAGCAAGTTCCAGGACAGTCATGGCTATGCAGAGAAACCCTGCCTCAAAACAAAACAAAATAAAAAAGCAAAAAATTAGGAAAATAATTACTATAAGCTGAAATTCCATGGCATTTATGAGGCTATATTAGATAAACATTCACAGACAGAACATACATTTCAGGTCAACCATAGATTTATTATGCTTCTTACTTTTAGTATATAAAGCACAGATGGGATATACAGTTAGTAGAAGCCCTCTCGAAGAACATACAAAGGAGAAGAAAGAATGCTATTGGTTGTTTTTACTCTTTTCCCTTTGGTCTTTGGCCATTTGACTCTTTTTGGGGGGACATGAGAGCTGCCACTCAGCTCCCAAATAAATCACACACAGAGGCTTTTTATTTCTTATAAATACCAGGCCTTAGCTTGACTTGTTTCTAGGCAGCTTTTCTTATCTTCAATTTACCCATCTGCCTTTAGCCTCTGGGCTTTTTCCTTTCTCTTACTTCTGTAAATCTTACTTTCACTCTTACTCCGGGGCTGACTGTGTGACAGGGGGGCTGAGTGGCTGGCCTCTAGTGTCCTCCTCTCCTTGTTCTTTTGCTCTTCTTCCTATCCATATTCCTCCTTCTATCTATTCTCTCTGCCTGCCAGCCCTGCCTATCCTTCCTCCTGCCTTGCTATTGGCCATTCAGTTCTTTACTTAGACCATCAGATGTTTTAGACAAGCAAAGAATCATGTATTCAAAGAGTTAGATAAAGGCAGCATAAACCAAAGCAACACATCTTAAAAGATATTCCTCAACAAAAGAATTAGAATTTTCTGAACTAAAGCAAAGTATGTCTTTGTAGTGAGAATTTCATTCATAATATATTCAATGGCCTAAATCGCTCCCTGACTTCTAGAACCTTATCTGGTGCTCTAACATCGTCCTCCGTTTTCTTTGGATTGTCTCTATATCAAACAACTGTAAGGCAAGCTAAACTCGTCTTTCCTGTGCTCAGCAGTCTGTTGGAGAGATTCCCTCCAGCTTGTCTTACAGTTCTCTCCTTTTCGGAGTTTCAGCTGCTCAGTCATTTTATCGCCATCTAATTTATCCTGCCAAAATAAGCAGTCATTTGATACCAAGACATTGGGAGACCAAATATCTGCAGATCTCAAGAGTATATAGCCACAGACCGGTGATATAATTCTCTAGCATCTGTTTCTAGGTGTAAGGAACTGTTGAGTTGCTACAGTTACCTCATCCCTGTAAAACTCATGAAGCTGTTAGAGTGATCAATCAGTGGTTTCAGGGATTAAAAGAAATTTCCTTTTCCATAAATAAACATGCTCAAGTTGAGTTTAATTTCCATTTTAACCATTATATTTCTTCTAATAACAGTATTGACCCACATGGTGTATTAAATCTACAATGTACAGTGCTATAGAGCACACGAGCTGCCCCATTCACCTGCCTAGGAATCTTCCATTTCCCTGAAAATGATCACAATTTGATGCCTTTGGTGTCAGAATTTATTTAATGGTCATCAAGAACATGATTTACAATATGAAGTAAACAGCCCCAGTTTATCTTTCAGAAAGAAAAGAACGGAGGAAGGGAAGGAGGTAGCAAGGGAGAGAGAGAAAGTGGAAGGAAGGTTACATTAAAGGACAGAGAACAAAAAATATAAGAGCAAGTACCTTTCAGCACCTCCAGCTAACCATTTAAGTACATGGCCATTAATTTAGCTGACCATTTTCTCCAGATTCAACAGATATTTCCCATCTTTATTATTATTCACCACATTCATATAAATTCAGTTCGGCAATGCCTGCTAATTTTACTCAAAAGATGTGTTAATACTTCAAAGCCATCTTCAAAAATACGAAGGTGGACCTAACGCCAATCTCAAAATGACCAGACCAGAGCATTGTTAGAGCATTTCTAAAGATTGGATAATAGCTAGCTAGTTTAATATGCAATTCGTAGTGTTTTTCTTATACATGCTGATTTAAGGTGATCACACCTTTTCCTTTCTGTGCTAAAATGATGAATGCCACTTCTGAGCAGCTGAAATGGTGTCTTCTTGTTCTTATTGTTTCCTTTTAAAAACATGATCATTAGGAATACCGATAAATTTACTAGCACATTATTTTTGGATATTAAAATCTATATATTCCAAGATGTACTCTTGGAATCTTATATGAATATACATTTTGTAGGTTTTGCAGTCCCTTGCATATAAAATCAACTATTCATATTGACAATTTTTTTTATTATTCTCAAGGACACATTTGATTTGCTATTCCTATAGAGATCAAGTAAACTACCGGTTTCAGACATTTTTCTACTCTTTGAATTTCAGCTTCCTCTTCTGTGAATAGAGTCTTGGGCTAGTGGGAACAACTCAGTGGCTAACACGCTGGTTGTGAAAGCATGGAGACCTGAGTTCAGATCCCCAGCGGTCATCGTTGTGGAAAGCTGAGTAGCCATGTGCCTCTGAGTCCTAGTGAACTTTACCTGTACACTTGACACAGCCTAGAGTCACCTAAGGAGGGAGTCTTAGTCGAGGCGTTCTCAGATCGGACTGGTTCATGAGCATGTCTGTGGGGGACTGTCTTCATTGCTATTTGAAATAGGAAGGCAGCCCTCTGTCCACAGCACCACTCTCTGCGCTGGAGCTGTATAAAATAATATAGTCAGCTGAGCATGAACCTGTGCGTGAACTAGCAAGCAGTGTCCTCTATGGCTTCTGCTTGAGTTCCTGCCCTGACTTTCCTTATTGATGCATTTGTGGGTAGAAAAATTGTCTTTCTCCAACAATGAAGTGTGGCTTTCCAAATGTGTGGAACACAGAGTGCTCTCCTTGCTAACTGCGCAGCTACCACTTGTGTGAATTTGCAAGCTAATGCTGAGGTCTAGTCAGCCTGCTAAGACTTCAGAAAGTTTCATGCCTTTCCCACCCTACAACTTTAGCTAGGTTGTAATCTCTGTGGAATTAAAAACCTCAGATATTCTAGCCAAATTAACTTATTCTAGGGCAATTGAACTTACTCTTTGGTATTTACAAGGTATGATGCTCACAGTTTTATTTTCCTGGTGTAATTGAGATGTAATAAAGTCAGGGAATGCCGGGGGTGGGGGGGGCAAAGGGCAGACAGACAAAGACCTCCAAAGCCAACTTTCCTTCAGAACACCGTTAAGAAGATAGATTAGATGCACGTTTTCTGAATCATCTGTCTAACTCAATACACTTTATAAGGGTGCGATGTTCTTAGCTACAGGTCATTAGGTTATAGGGAGTAAAATGAGACTGAAAGAATAACAGTGTTCAGGAAAAACACAGGGCGTACGTGTCTGAAAGTGAACTGAATCTGAAGATGCCTATGAAGCTATGCATGTACGCTCACACAGGCAAAGGTTAAACGGCGCTAACCATGTGCACATACTGCCAATGGAAAAGCAATGTACAATATTATGATAAACTCAGCATGGGCTAGTTTCTTTGCATAAAGGCTGAGAAGGAATGCAAAACAAAGAACTCTGAAGTACTTACAACTGATCGGAGATTATTTTCTTTCACCAGCTTCAAGGATGATTGATAGCAATTTGCAAGGTCTTCCTTGTGGGAACCATTAATGTGGCCTCTGGCTATTGGCCCTACAGTATGGATGACATCTGCAAATGCAAATGAAATGAGAAGAGGATCAGTGAAGCACTGTTTACTTTTCACACGACTGGTGCTTTATTTATTTTAGATATTAGTGTTGGGGCCTGGAGACAGCGAAGCTAAGAAATATTGATGACATTAACGCTCCATTGCAAAAGATTCCAGGGGCCATACCCTCACAAAGTAAGCTACCTTCCCAGGAAGGTGACAGCACAGAAAAGCATTTCAGTACCATTGAACTGTTTCATAGGTACTGGTCAGGTCCAAGTGTGACAGATCATTGTATAAGATGTACACAATTGGCACCCTGGCAGAAGACAAATCCTTGGTGGCACATAAACCAAGAAATAATTGCCTGAAAAATGAGCATCTGAATTAACAAGGGAAGGGAAAGTCAATGACAGACACAATTCTCCTTGTAAATAAGACATTATATGATATTAAGAGAATCTTGAAAATATCACAAGGGGATTTTTATCACAATCATGATCCTAAAACGAAAGGCTTCAAACTATTACTAACAGTTTTAAATTGTTCAATCTCCACGAACACGAGCAATACCAGGAATAATAAATATGTACACATGCTAACTGATGCTTCATACCTTATTTTTATCACTAAAACTCTCACAGAGTAATCTGTTCCTTTCAACCTCCATGTAGGTAAAAACATAAAAGTAGACAGTTTTACTTTTGCATGTAAACTTCAGGCACTCTGTTATTTTTTTCCATTTTACATACACAAGAATGCTTGTGAGACGTGCTAGGACACATCCAGAGCCTTGCTGTGCACATCAGGCGCACATGCTACTGCTTGATTGACTGTTCCAGGTCCCACATTTTTAAGTCTTTCTTTAAATTCAGAAGCATTACAAAATAAGATTATCCTCATTTCAAAGTAAAAAAAAAGATTAGAAGGAATGAAAATTTGAGCCAAATTACTTAAAACACTTTGTACCTTTTGCTTCCTAGTTTTATATGTTAATTGAATAATTATGATATTTCACTGACATAAGTTACAAGAACTAATCAATTTTGATCAAAGAGAGAAATTTTGGCCTGTATTAGCAGACTATTATAATGAAATGAAACTATTTACTTTGGCTAATCAGTACCACTTAGTTTTAACAAGGATAAGAATAAGAAAGCTTTGTAAAAACAGGGATATGGCACAGTTAAAATTGTATGTAAAATTTGAATTGAGACCCATAAACCACTATTTGGGGGAACTTCGCTGGTCTCCTGATAAATACTGAGACTATTATATGATATTTGAGAAAGGCCCTCTAAGCAGGATTTTGACAATTAATTCTAAAACAATATTTAAACTCTTGCCAGACAGTATTAAAGATGATGTCGTGTGATCAAAGTAGGCAGAAAATCTACACCACTGAGCTCATGCTGATGTTTCACAGGTGGGTCTGGATCTCATTGCAGTGGGAATGACCCCAGCATAGAAATGGAAAAGAAAGCAGAATTGGGTTGTACACAATGAAACAAAGCATGAAATGGTAACATTATTTAGCAATAAAACAATGTAAACTACATAAAGTCAGGAAATAGGAGCTTTGTCTCCTATGTAATAAACTTTCCGAGGACTATGTTTTTATTTTTATGTTATTTTTTCAATGGATGTTAGACTACAGGGGAATAGGACCCGCTTTATTTGATCACTTCTGGTTACTTATTTGTACTCAGCTATGATGTTCCAAATCATCTAATGAATACAAATGTGGCATGGCGCAGGGGGCCGCTCATTTGTTCCCAGCCACTCAGCCCTGAAATAATCACACAGAAAGTATATTATTTAAATTACTGCTTGGTCCATTAGCTCTAGCTTCTTATTGGCTAACTCTTACATCTTAATTTAACCCATCTCCATTGATCTGTGCATCACCATGAGATCATGGCCTACAAGCAAAGCTTCAGCGCATCTGTCTCTGGTTGTGGGTCCATGTCTTCTCCCGACTCTGCCCGTCTTTCTCCCAGCATTCAGTTTAGTTTTCCCCGCCTAGCTAGTTTCTGCCCTGCTATAGGTCCAAAGCAGTTTCTTTATTTATTACTGGTATTTACAGCATACAGAGGGAAATCCCACAACAGTAGGAAAGTTGGATATAAACACATTGAATCATATAAGGAAATATCCCAGCAGGTATAATCATATATGAACTAAAACTAAGACTCTATGGGGTAAAATTAAGACATACCAGCTACTTTATTGTAAGGCATCTTTGGACATTTAGTGTTCCCTAATGACTTGTGGCTTTACTGGAGGGAGCTACAGAATTGCATTATTCAAATCCATTTGATGGCTAGAACTTGTATTGTGCATGGTACTCATAGAAGACCAAGGTACACAAACTAGGCTTTTGGGAAGGTTTTAGGGCCACTATGGCACTCTCATACTTACTGAACAAGTTGAGACCTGATTTCTCCACCACCCCTTACTTAATGGGACAATAGGACATGGTCATGTTCTCCCTGTTTTGCAAATAGAGATGACAAAGAAGTGCTTCTTATATGACACTATAAAAGATGGGTCTACTTGTTTAGGGAAGAAAAGGCCTTAGAGGCATTAGTGGGAAGACCCGTGGTAGGGTGGAGTATATAATAACTGGTAGTGGTTACAAAATAAAATCCCTCCCTGTACTTTCTTTTAGACATCAATGCATACATAACTTAAGTAGAATTTTTGAAAAATGATTCCATGTGTTTCCACAGCTCTCCATTTCATTTAAAAGTCAGAGGACAAACGGCCTATAAATGAGCTTCCCCAATATCAAAATATTGATTCCTGTGTTTCATGCTCTATATTAAATTTATAGCATCCAAGATCAAGTGTTTTTATTGACCAACACAATGACCTCTCAGATTCACAAAGCTGGAGGTGAATCGATATGAGACTTGAAGGGAAATTCCTTTCATTATCTTAATTGTTCATTTTACTTATTTGTGACTACTCTACATTGAGTTCTGTTTTTCCTGTTATGCATTCCATGCAGGGGGACAGCTTCTAGCTTCAGACCCATCACTGAGTGATCACGTATCCATGCTAAGTCCTCCTTTTTATGAGTTCCTGACTAGGCTTCCTTATATGTGAAACAAATCAGCTGTTTCTTTGGTGTCATTTTTTCACTGCTGCACAGCATCATTAGTATGTAACATTATAAGGGAGGCAGACTTAGCACAGAACGATACATGGACATCAAAAAAGCAAACAAAAACCAGAAACAAAACAAAAACAAAACTCTTTGAACATGGCTAGGAGGCCCAAAAGTTTTTATCACAAAGTTTATTTGTTTTGCTTTTTTTCTTTTTGGTTTTGGTTTTTTTGAGACAGGGTTTCTCTATAGCTTTGGGACCTGTCCTGGAACATACTCTGTAGACCAAGCTGGCCTCAAACACAAAAAGATGCACCTTCCTCTGCCTCTCGTGTGCTGGGATTAAAGGCATGTGCTACCACTGCCCAAATAGAACCAAACAACTCCTGTAGCTTCAAGTATCCTTTATATTAATTTATATTTTTAAAACTGAATAGCATCTTCACAATGTGCAGATACATATGCATGAAAAATTCATGGGCAATGCTTTACCTTAAGCCTGGAATCTGAATCCCTTGGGACATATAAAATGAGAACTTCTAAATTCAATGCCTTGTGACTGGCAAGACTCACAAAGTGATGCACATCATGAAGGCAGCCGCCATATGTATGGGACCTTCAGCACACAGATAGGAGTGTAGAAAGAACATTAGGTGTATATCATGAGATCTGACAGCCATGTAGAAGACCCAAGTCTGTCACTATGAGCTGTGTGAACTTGGATAAGATTCTTCCCTTTTAGGGGTTTCAGTCTTCAAAGCTAAAGATGGGCTGTGCCAGTCACATCTATTTTGTTGCTGTGACAAATACCTTAGAGAAATGGCTTTCCTCTTTCTTTTAAGAGGAAAGATTTGTCTTGGCTGATGGTCTCAGAGGCTTTGCTCAATGGAGTGCTTGCTTTGCTGTCCTATGCCAATGCAGAAGCAGAAAATCATTGTGCATGTGTGTTAGAGTATGTGTGGAGGAGAGAGCTTACCATGTGGCGTCATAAAGAAGGGGGAAGAAAGGGCTGGGACAAAACATATAATTCAAGAACAAAAAATAGTTTTGTTGTGTTTTATACTTATTTTACTCTTTCTAATATTTAAAATTTTATGTGTATGGATGTTCTCTCTACTTGGGTGCTTTCACCACATAAGAGTCTGCTACCCATGGAGGTCAGAGAAGGCACCAGATAACTGGAGACTGTTTTTTAGTGGGAATTGAACCCTGATCCTGTGGAAGAGCCACCAGTGCTTGTCTGTATATAATATTCAACTTACATACGTTAGGAAGTTTCTACTAGAAAATTAGAATATTAAAATAGCACATGACTTATTAAGTCATATTCCTTGATCCTGTTTATTTTGCCTGTACAACATTTGCTAGTTCATATTTTAAAGACAAGTTTCTTTTTATTACAAATACGAAAATGTTAAGTTAAAAAGAAGAAAAAAGTCACAATAAATTTCAAACCAAGAATCTATTAGGTATATGTTGGTTTTATTTTGTTGTTATCAATTATCTTTATGAGAAAATTACTTTATATACGAGTGATAGGTGGCACATAAAATGATAGGTGAGTTTCTGCTTAATGTTTAAGAAAATAGAAATACTAATTATATTCATTCCACTATGAAACTCACTTTCTTGAGTAGTTTATATATTTGGGATATCAGTCCTTTATCTGATGTGGAGTTGGTGAAGATCTTCTCCCATTCATTAGGTTGCCTTTTTGTCTTATTGACTGTGACCTTTGCTTTACAGAAGTTTTTCAGTTTCAGGAAGTCCCATTTATTCATTGTTGCTCTTATTGTCTATGCTACTAGGGTTAAACTTAGGAAGTGGTCTCCTGTGCCCATGCATTGAAGGCTAGTTCCCACTTTCTCCTCTATCAGGTTTAGTGTGGTCAGATTTATATTGAGGTCTT
>LOJH01057962.1:1475-11476 GCA_001685095.1 Ellobius talpinus | reverse complement strand
GGGGGTTATGGAGGGGGAAGGGAGAAGGGGGGCAGAGAGAGAGAGAGGGAGGGAGGAGGAGAAAGACAAAGAAGGGGGAAGCAGAGAAGTGGGGAGAGAGACAGAAGCAAAGCTGTCTCTCTGAGAGGAAGACGGAAAAGAGAGCGAGCTCAGGCCTGAAGCTGAAGATCAGCCTGCCTCAGCGGATGGGGGAGGGAGTGGGCGTGGCTTGTCTCTTAAAGAGACAGAAAACCATTATACCCATGACAGCCAGAATGAGAAAAATTTTTATGAATATACCCCTTATATGTTTAAGAACATGGAAGAAAGTTTGACTATGTTAAGGAAAAAATATAGAAAACACACAGGATAGCCTTGACTATCCAGGAACTTGAACTGGAGACCAGGATGGCCTTGTACTCAGAGATTGGCCTGCCTCCCAAGTGCTGGGATTAAAGGCGTGTACTGTCAGGGCCTGGATGATAACAGAGACTCTTAAAATATGTGAGAGGGAAATAAAAGAATTGGATACTGGAGAGCTAAAACTCTTAAAAGACAGAAAAAGGGGCATGTGTAGTAAGTGGCAGTGGAAACATCATAACGGGGAGTCATTATTGAAAGACAAGGTGGAGAGACCCTTTGGAGAAGCGCTTGAGAAAGTTGGGGTCCCATTGATTGTGCTGAGCCTCCAGAAGGTATAGTGGGTAGGTTTCCAGAGCTAGATTTTAGAGACATTGAATTAAAGGATATATAGATAGACACAGTAGAATAATGGTGACCTATGGATTTTGGATCTCTTGGATCCCCATTGTAAGCAGGATAAGCAGGCATATGTCATTATCCTGATAGTGTACATGGTTTGTTGGTGTGATGGGAGGAGAGTGAGCAGCATCATATCTTCCCTCCATCTGAGGAAAATGAAGCCCCTGGACAAACATGCTCTCACCAAAGGAGCTTTATTCCTGCATTCTATTCTTGAATTAACTTCACCTGGATTCTTTGTTTATCTTTTATTAAATACTTGCATTTTTCTATAATGTAATTATAGAACTCTTTAAGTTTATTTATAAAAGGATTATTTATGTGTGTGGGTATTTTGTCTGCATCCATGTCTGTGCGATATATATATACATACATACATACATATATACATACATACATACATACATACATATATATACACAGTGCCCACAAAGGCCAGAAGAGGGCGCTACAGCTAGTTGTGAGCCACAGTGTGGGTGCTGTGAACCTAGGTCCTTTGGAAATGTAATCAGTGCTCCTAACCATTGAGCAATTTTTTCAGACCCCTGAATTTACTTTCAATTGCAGGTATTTGTTAAGATCTGTTTCACAAAAACTT
Source organism: Ellobius talpinus (assembly GCA_001685095.1). Lineage (NCBI taxonomy): Eukaryota > Metazoa > Chordata > Mammalia > Rodentia > Cricetidae > Ellobius > Ellobius talpinus. The sequence continues at coordinate 10,137 of LOJH01057962.1, read as the reverse complement.
TCTGACTCTCTTGTGTCATAGCCTGATGTTTAATTTAGTAACTGTTGTGGAGAATCCATGAGTCCCCATAGCTCATCTGCTGAAAGGCAACCTCCTGAAGTATCTAGATGTCATATTTAATAGAATTGTATTTTTAATTTCAATGTTGTTTGCTTTTGCATGTGTATTCTAACCTTCCTCTTCATTGTGTGGTTTTTACCCTCACATACTATAATCCCTTAAGATCCATTCATGTGTAAGTTTTATGTATTTCTTTACTGTATTTCACAGAGTCCTTTATTATTCCTCTTCCTCCAATGAGTTGTTATCTCTCTGATTAAATGGAATCAGAAAGTCCTGCCTTGTGAGGTATGTGACAGGCAGAAAGCATTCCATTCAAGGCTGAGAGTCTAAGTGGTGTAGAATAGAAGTTAATCTACACTTGGCAACAGTTAAACAAAAAAGCCTGCTTATAGTTTATCTGTTTGTACAACCATGCTGTATCCATCCAAAAATTGCTTTAATAATCACCTTTTAACAACCTCTTCATTTTTACACTTATACAAGCTATTATAGCATCATATATTTGATTAGAAGCAACGCTGCATAGAAAAGTCTTGGGCAGTAGCTATGGAAAGCTATGTATTTGGACCATATGGCTCAGTACCCCCTCCCCCACTTCTTTGCTGCCTCTGTAATTACAAGCAAAATCCTTAGGAGGAAGATAAGCCTTGGGTACAGTATAAAATATAAAACTGTTTGGTGTCTCACTGGGTGCCCAGAGTAACTTTAAACGAGCACCATCATGCAATATTAGGGTATTTATGGCCGTGTGTATATTTTTCATTAATTACACTCTATTTCCAGTACCTGTACTGCCTTTTCCAAGCCTGTGTTCTGTTGGTAGAAGCAGTAATGAGCAGTATGTATGCATTGCTTGTTACCAGGAAGCACGATTCTCCAAGGCATTCCTTCTGCCAAGTTGTATTAATCATATTCAGATTATGTAAGAATGTTATAAAGTTTGCCCCATTCATATCACAAAGTACTCTCAGTGTGGCGTTTATGTGCCAGATCTGGATCTTAAATATTTTCCCTGTGATGTTTGTTCTGCATAATCATCATTTTGTTGACTTTCAGTTTTGTTCAAGCAGAGAAGAAATTGGAAAACCAAACATTTAGCCATCTACCCTCTACTAAATATTTTTTCCAGGGTAAAAGAAAAGCCACAATTTCATCAATTGTTTAGCTCTGTTTTCTCTGTGGCATAGTTTCATATGTTGGATTTGGGAGACATTTGAAAGAATGTGGGACCATCTGAACCATGACATGTATGAGTCACCTGTGTGATGTGGCTGCCACAGACATTAAGGTAATCGTAGGTCAGTGTGAACAAAAGAAGAGCATTCCAAACACAGGCGGCTGCAGTTGCATCAGGTGTGCCATTATGCATTCACAGTGAACATCTTACTGAGTTACCACGTGTGTTTCTGGTTCCCTAGTATTCTCTTCCATTCTGTGCTGTGACAAATACCATGACCAAAAGCGTCTTAAGGGAGGAGAGGATTTATTTGGCTTACAATTCCAGGTAGCAGTTCATCCATTGTTAAAAGAAGTCAGGACAGGAACTTGAAGCAGAAACTTTGGAGCCAGGTTGTTTATGGCTCATTCATTGGCTCTTGTTTCCTTATACAGCCCAGGGCCATCTGCCCAGGAAAAGGCTGGACCACAGCATGCTGGATCCTCCTGTATCGATTAACAATCAAGACAGTGTCCCACAGACCAGTTTATTCTGGACAGTCAGTCCCTCAGTTAAGGTTCCCTTCTCAGGTGACTCCAGCCTGTGTCAAGTTGACACTTAAAACTCAGACACCTTGTTTTATATATAAATAAATACATTCGTATACGTACACACACACACATATCTTAAATAGTTTAGCATCTGCCACGATCACTTGCACCCAGAAATGGGGGGGGCAGTAGTTTAAATCTAGGCAGGGTTTCTTGACTTCAGGTTGTGCTGGAGCTCCAATACCATGACCAAAGACTTGGCTTCCATTGGATTGTTCTGCTCGAGTTGACATGGCTACAGGACACCTTCCAAGAATGGAATCTTGTTGGAAGGAGGTACATGCTGTCTTACAACAGAGGATGGGGGTTGGGGAGGGGGTTGTGGAAGTTAGACAAGTTTTCTGGAGTTCTTTCTCTCCTTCTATTAGAAATTCCAGGGATTGAACTCAGATTCTCAGGCTTGCACAGCAAGGAACTTACCTCTGGGCCATCTTGCTTGCTTCTGATTTTAATTTTTAATGGATCTATTTAATATATATATTTAACATATTAAACCATACTATATAATATGTTATTTAATATATATATTTGTCTTATGTGCATGAATGTTTTGGACACATATGTATGTATGTATGTATGTATGTATGTATGTATGTATGTATGCATGTCTGGTGCCTATAGAAGAGGTGTTAGAAATGAATAATGTTGGTCTTGCTCTCAGAGTCACACAAACATGAGAACAAAGCAAAAGTAACCTGGCTATGCAATTTCTATTTGTACAGAGGTACATCAAGCACACATAACTTAAATGACTACAGTGTCTTTTGTCTCTGACACAAGAGGGCATTTGGCTTTTCCTCACTGTGGAAGGTTCACCCTCGCAGTCCACTCTCAATTGACATATTTGGAAAGTGGAAGAAAAAGGAAAGTCAGAAACTTGAGGGGCATGTTGACATAAGAACCGCAGCTCTCATCCTTAAGGAATAAGTGATAGTTTATTCTAGAGCCATTCTAAGTGACCATGGCCTGGGACACAGATTTAGGTTACTGTAGATTCCAGGTTCTAATGTGGAAGCAGTTCCATGAAGTTTGTATAGTTTCACAGAACAAAGAAAGTGATAAAGCAAGGCAAGTTTAAAATGCACAGGTGGGTACACCTGAGAGGCAGGTACACCGAGATGGGAGAGCTGTTCTATAGAGCTAGATGCTGACTGATGACATTCTTAGCTTTAGCATTGATAGAAGCCAGTGGTCTACTAAGTCACTAGATACCAAGAGATTTTTTATTTGTTATCACAAGGCATTAGTTCAGATGCAGAGGGCGATGAGGAATGGCTGTCCCAGAGGGCTAACAACTAGCCCCGGATAAAGTGATTAGCATTTGAACCTGCTAAATTTCAATCTCTCCACAGCACTGAAGTTCCAGTTGGTCCATCAGTCTCTACAGACATGGAAGCTCCTTCCAGGAGTTTTCACAGCCAGACACAGCTTCTTTTGAGCAATGTTGATTCACAGGGAGGAGGGGAGAGAAGAGAAGCAGGCATAAGGCCAGCCATTAAACCTGTTTCTCATAGAGGGTATTGATTCCCCTGGAACTGGAGTTATAGGTGGTTGTGAGCCACCATGGAGATGATGGGAATGGCACCTTTGTTCTCTGCAAGAGTAGCAAGTATCATTAACCTTTGAGTCATCTTTCAGGTCCTAACTGCAACAAAAAAAAGTTGAAAAACATCTGAATAACACAAAATATTAGAAGACTGTTATTTGTATTAATAATCAGAGGGTTGTAAAGACTACTTTCCATGCTCCATAATAAACAATAATTTGTACTGATTATAAACTAAAATATATAGTTTGGGCCAATTTTTTTCTTCTGAAAAAGAACAATAGACCTGTCTCTTTAGAATACTTTTTAATGACAATGTAGTTTTGTAGATGGTACTTTACCTATCCCTCAGCTGCTCTCAACTAACCACTCAGAGACTTATATCAATTATAAATGCTCAGCCAGTAGCTCAGACTTATTGCTAACTAGCTCTTACAACTTAACCCATTTATGTTAATCCATGTACTGCCCCAAGGCTTGTAGCCTTAACCTCTATCCCACTTGGTCTTTGGCTGACTGGCAACTCCTCTGATTCCACCTGTAATTGGAGACTGTGCTTTTGTTTCCTGGCCACACAGACCCAGTTTTTGTGATCACACAAAAACTATATTAATTACAACACTGTTTGGCCAATGGCTTAGGCATATTCCTAGCTAGCTCTTATATCTTAAATTAACCCATTTCTATTATTTTATATTTTACCACAAGGCTTGTGGTTTGTTACCTCATATCTTGCTTCTTGGGCAGCTACATGGCATCTGCCTGACTCCACCTTCTTTTTCCTTGCATTCAGTTTAGTTTTCTGCCTAGCAGTATTCTGCCCTGCCATAGGCCAAAGCAGCTTCTTTATTAGCCAATGGTAATAAGNGGTTTGTTACCTCATATCTTGCTTCTTGGGCAGCTACATGGCATCTGCCTGACTCCACCTTCTTTTTCCTTGCATTCAGTTTAGTTTTCTGCCTAGCAGTATTCTGCCCTGCCATAGGCCAAAGCAGCTTCTTTATTAGCCAATGGTAATAAGACATAACATACAGAGGGAAATCCCACATCATCCACCCTTCCTCATCCCATCATTCTCAGTTAGGCTTTCCCACCTAACTCTACCCTATTCAGCTTTGGGGCAGTCAGCTTGTTTATTAAACCAGTCTCAGCAACAAATCTTCACGGTGTGCAAAAGGATTTTCCACAGCATAGTTTTCATTAGCAGTTTAAAATTTAAAGTTGGAATTTTTACATTGGAGATAGATAGATAGATGATAGATAGATAGATTTTTATTTTTATTTGTGTATGTCTGTGTAGATATAAAATTTAAATTATCTTTTAAAATTATTTTCCATTCTTTTAGTATGATACCTGAATAAAACCTTTCAGACATTCACTTGGATTATTAGAGGGATAGGGTTCCTCTGTCTTTGTGATCATCCCAGTCTCAAGTGAAACCCAGCTACTTTTCATTGTACAAGTATTTTTTTCCCTTCCTATGTTGTGGCATTAGAAAAGAGCTGTTATGTTAGAATGTAATATTAGGTTGATTACGTAAAAAAGAATCTCAGCTAATGTTGAGCTCATATAAAGGGAACAGACTTACCCTGATATTCTCCTCCTCCATAGGTTTGCGGGTGACCGTGCTTCTGACATCCTTTCTTGTTGTTTTGGGAACTGGTCTAAGGTGCATACCTGTATCAGACTTAACCCTTAAGAGAAGGTAAGTCCTATACAACATTTCTGCAATTTTAATCTTTTTTTACAAGTGTATAATTTATGCTTAATTATAAGTCTCTGGTAATGTGATCTCAGAGGGTCACAGGTGTGGAAGCATTTATTCTTTTTATTCTGTGTAATGGCTAACTTAGTTTTCTGTCACGTGGAAGATGCTGGACTAGTTGCAGAAATGAAAAAATACAAACAAGTGAATCTTCTTGTTATCCAGGAGCTATAATAACCATGAGGAAATGAAAACATAATATTCCACAAATAAGTATAACAAGTCACACACACACACACACACACGCTTGTGTGTGTGTGTGTGTACATAAAATAGAGGCAATGAGGCTGGAGACATGGCTCAAGGTTAAGAGCACTGGTTGCTCTTATAGAGGACCTGGTTTCAGTTCCCAGCACCCAAATGGCAGCAGCTCACAACTGTCTGTAACCCCAGTTCCAGGGATCCAACAGGTATGCACGTGGTGCACATATGTGCATGCAGGCAAAACATTCATGCATACAAAGTCAAATAAATCTTTAAAATTATTTTTTAAAACAGAGGTAATGGTATAGAGGAGATATAAAATCACCTTGTGGGATAAAGAAGTTTTAGTTGTGCAGAAAGGTGGAAATGGTAGGAGAGGGAAGATCACACCAGGCAGGGAGGTTAGAATGGCTAGAACCAGGTGAGTGGCTTTGTGGGGAAATGTGGGGAGATCTAAAAAGGGCCTGAGGTCCAAGCAGCAGTAGGTGCTGTGCGAATGTGGGAATGGATTCTTTAAGATCGTGTGAACTCCTGTAAGGGTTCAGGGCTTTTTCTGAGCTAGGAAACCACTGGAGGTTTTAAGCTGTGGCGTGCCCTGGTTACAGGCTGCTGTATTGACGTGGGGAAGCTGGAGGCCACAGGCAGAATGAGGAAACCGGCTGGGAAACGAGTCAGCCAACCAGCGGGGACGGTGGCCGGGTGTTGTGGTAGTATTGACCTGACAAAGCAGTGAAATTCTGTTTATATTTTGGACAGCTTGCTACTGGAAGTGCAGATGTGGGCAGGAGAGGGACCCGGGGTTAACTCCTGACTGCGAGGAGTCGTGGAAATGGGAAGGATGCCATGCACGAGAGCAATTGCGAGGACGAGGATGGGTCTAAGGCATCCCGGAGTAGATAGATGGCTGTTGATTGCTAGCAGAGGTGGGGGCACAGGAGCGGAGGTGGGTTTCAGTGACAGGGCGCCTTTCATTTAAACTTTACAGTTCAGAAATAAATGTTCAGTTTCTGGTTTTCAAAATATATTCTCTTAAGATACAAATGTTTTGTGTTGTAAAAGGAAGCCAGCAAAGATCATGTGCCCTGTGGAAAGATCATGTGCCCTGTGGAAGACTGTCACTTCCACCCTTCTTGAGTTGGGTTGGCATTTTGTTTGACATGATCTTAACTTTTGTAAACATTAGAGGTCTGTTTGTTTTGGTTTTAAGCATCCACAGTGTTAAAATACAGCTTCAGTGTGATGTCATCAAGGCACTCTGAAGATGTCAAGCAGCCTTTGGCTTTTATCACGTGGCATGCTCCGTGAACAATCTAGGCTTCTTAAGAGTAGAGTTGCAACCAGTGATTTCTGTCCTTAGTTCACGGATGGACCCCCTATGCTCTTACATCCCCCCACTCCTCATCCTTCCCAGTTATGATTCCTGAAATAAAGAGTTGAGTGTGCATTTTGGCAGAAAAGTAGAACAAAAGAGAATAGAATTCATAAAGAAATGGGAATAGCTGGGTTGGAGAGATGGCTCAGCAGTTAAGAGCACTGGCTGCTCTTCCAGATGATCTGGGTTCAGTTCCCAGTATTCACATGGTAGCTCACAAGTGTCTATAACTTTGGTTCTAGGTGACCCAACACCCTCAAACAAATATACGTGCAGGCAAAACACCAAAAATCACATAAAAGAAAAAAAAAGAAATGTGGATAAAGGTTGGATGGATAGGAAGGAGAAACAACTATGAGATAGTGAAACTTTCCTAAAAAGATGGTATAAATAAATTTAATTCTCACTTTTGTGTTCATCTGTAGAGAAAAGTTTCCCCCAGGAATACGATACTTTGTGTTCATGCAGTATTTTTAAGCCGTATTCTCAGTACACAATACAGCTGTCAAAATGAAAATACTATAATTAGAGCCCATATTTTAGCACTGATAAATGTGCTAGATTGCTACTTTTCAGTTTATATGACATTGTGTATGACAGATAATACAATATGTATTTAAACATCACTGAAACAAGAATTTGGCAATCTATGTCTTCTGGGCCTATCTCATATGGAGCTTTTGAGTTCCAACTGTTAGAATAGTGCCCTGTCCCCCAACTTCTTGGCTCTTGATTCCTGAGACTATAGGATATAATATATTTTATCTGAATGTCATGGTGAAAACCTAGGGAAAAAAATCTTGCCACTTTTTCTTGTTAGCATCACAGATAAAAAGGGAGGCTCAAAGAGTGAATTACAAAACATTTCTCCTAAGCTCTGATACCAAATATAGCAGCAACCAAAAGAAAATATAAATGTTCTGCAGCAGTGAATGGCATTACACGATAGTGTGAGGTATTGCGTGGCATGCTCCGTGAACAATCTAGGCTTCTTAAGAGTAAAGTTGCAGCCAGTGATTTCTGTCCTTAGTTCACGGATGGACCAGGCATCCCATAACATGTGTTGTGTTTGTTTTGTTTCCATTCAGGGTTGTTCTTGTCCATGCAAGCAGTAAATGACTAACACGTCAGACAGTTGAAGAGTGTGGTTATGATAAAGCATAGATTTTTCTAGAAATAGTCTCCATTGTGAAATGCTTTGCAGCTGGCACAATTACCTTTAGAATGGCTATGGTAGAAAAAGGTTGTTTGCTCAAAGGCTTCTGGAAGCTAAACAACTATCTAAAAAGCAGTGAGAAGAAACCTAGACTCTTGCCTTCCTGCTTTAGTAAATTCCTGTTGGATCAAAGACCTAAGCATAAAAAACAAGCCTTTAGAAAACGGTTGTTTTAAAGAAGCTGAGAGTGGGGAAGGCCTGCCAACTAAGACACAAATACTAAAGCCACCGAAGAAAGGGATTTGACTACATAAACTTCAAAATGTCTTCATGATTAGTCACACTGTGAAACTAAGTCAAAAGAGACACTAAAGGGTAGGAAGTGCGACCAATGAGACAAATGGGCAGTTTCTTCAGTTGAAAGGAATTATTTCAAGTCAACAAAGATGTGGCAGTGCAGTAGGAGATTGGTAGTGGATATTACAAGCAATAATAGAAATGAAAATGCAAATGACAAAACCAAAAGAGAGAAGCCAGCATTCTGTCATGGTTAAATAAGCGGAGGTTAAAAAATAATTAGCTCTCTATCTGGCATTCCTGGTGTTGGAGCAGTTTGGGATGTCCCATTTGCAGGGCATTTGGGCACTGTATCTGGTTTAAAATGTACACGGTCTTTACCTGTAAAGCCCACCTGTAAAGCTATGCCTAGTGGCAGGCCCACCATGTGTGTGTGCTCGTGTGTGCGTGCGTGCGTGCGTGCGTGCGTGTGTGTGTGTGTGTGTGTGTGT